>JAHKKF010531903.1:0-13104 GCA_019740295.1 Labeo calbasu | reverse complement strand
CGTCTGAAAGAAGGAAGTCATATACACCTAGGATGCATGGAGGGTGAGTAAATAATACACTACAGTAGTGTTGGGTCCTATCATCAGCCTGCGAGATTCATGAGTGCTAATTTATTATTTACATACTTAGTTTCATTGCCCGAAACCAGTTCCAGCATAAGGCTAAGTGCAGACTAACATTATCAAAAACCATCATCAATGATCACCCTAGCCTATTCTAGTGCAAGTTTATGCATTTTAAAAAACACTTTGAAGCTATCTACACTGTATGATAAATAAATCTTTTACCACACAATGCATGCAATGCGATGCGGCAACCTAGTCAATGCTTGTGTTTATACCCGCCGCACTGCGGCTCGTTGAAGCTGCTCTCCTCGCTGCTTTGCTAAAGTTAGGCTAATCCCCCACCTCGTCCCTACCCACCCCCCAACAATTCGAATTTCTGTAAGGCGGGATTTATTTTAATGATATTCTAAAGGACCGTGTTGTGACATCATTGCATGCGGAAAACAAACGCTGTAGTCCAAAGGAGCCATTCGTTGTAGTTCTTGAAAAGAGACTTTTTAAAAACGAAATATCTCCCTGTGGAGTGGACTTTGAGATTTGTAACTTTGTAGACCTTTTTTATGCCCAAAGATACACACCACACACTGACTAAAATTCAAAAAGTGAAAAAGCATAATAGCACCCCTTTAACATATATGTGACCCTGGACCACAAAACCAGTCATAAGTAGCACAGGTATATTAGTAACAATAGCCAACACTACATTGTATAGGTCAAAATTATCAACTTTTCTATTATGCCAAGAATCCATAGGATGTTAAGCAAAGAGCATGTCCTATGAAGATATTTCATAAATTTCCTACAGTAAATATTAAAAGTTAATTTTTGATTAGTAATATGCATTTCTAAGAACTTCATTTGGACACCTTTAAAAGCGATTTTCTCAATATTTAGATTTTTTTGCACCCTTAGATTCCAGATTTTCAAATAGTTCAAATATCGTCTTATCCTAACAAACCATACATCAATGGAAAGCTATTTATTCAGCTTTCAGGGGATGTATAAATCTCAATTAAAAAAAATTAACCTTTATGACTGGTTTTGTGGTCCAAGGTCACATATGGCCCCAAACTAACAGAAATGAATGAAAAGTCACAAAACTCAATTTTTTAAAATCTTGATCAGTGTGAAAACACCAAAATATCACTCTGCATTCATCTGTCTCTTTAATGCCATATGGAGATCTTTTATAAGAAAAAATAGTCTCATATTATAAACAACTCATTTCCTTTAAAGTACATTCACACAGCAGGATAAGACAAACCATTACAGATCTGCTTATCTACATCAGTCTCTGGTGGTGACCTCGGAAAAGGTCAGGCGTACGATTGACATCCATTTATATTCAGACACTCAGCGGGAGCACATGCGTACACAAACACATACACACACACTTCCTGTAGTCACCTTTCAGGGGTCAAAGGTCACCCATAGGAAGGCGAAAATAGCAGACAATAGTCTACACGAAGAAAGGCATTTCTAATTTATATTTTAATAATATTATGAACATATTCCCTCCAAAACTCCAAGGTGTTCTAGATGATTGCCAGGACGTTGTTTTGTTTGGTTTTTAATTTGTTGTAAGCGGTTGTTACAGCGTTCCTAAGCAGCTACTAGTTGCTTAGTGCTCAAGTTGAATAAACCCATACCAAAGACTCTATGACATACTGATTCCTTGATATGGCTCAGATCCTCTTCTTTAATTCTTTTATGGAATTATTTATTCATTTTATTGGGAACCAGGCAAAAAAAAAAAAACTCTCTTCTCCGGAAAAAACTCAAAAGTTTTTGGTAATGGAAAATATATGAGGAAAATAGGAAAAATGTTTATTGGTACAACAACCTATTATATGTCAGTTTGATTTATGATGTCATGACATCTTTAACAGTGGATGACAATATTAATCCACAGTGTTAAAGGAGAAGTTCACTTCCAGAACAAAAATTTACCCGCAAGTTTGAACTTCCAAAATACAGTTTCAATGCAGCTTCAAAGGACTCTAAACAACCCCAGCCGAGGAATAAGGGTCTTATCTAGCGATTATATACTTTTTAACTTCAATATCTTGTCTTGTCTAGCTCTGTGTGAACTCTGTGTATTCCGGTTCAAGGCAGTTAGGTTAGGTCAAAAAACTCTCATCTCATTTTCTCCTCCAACTTCAAAATCATCCTCTATCGCTGCAGAAGTACCGACCCAGTGTTTACAAAGTGAACATGCAAAGAAGATCAAACAACCTTTACGAAAAAAGATAAAACAGCGATGTAGGACGATTTTGAAGTTGGAGAAGAAAATGAGATGGGAGTTTTTCAACCTACCTTAACTGTCTTGAACCGGACGAGCATTTGAAGTTAAAAAGCATATAAATTCGACATTTTTTTCTTAGAAAATGACAGATCGTTTCGCTAGATAAGACCTGTCTTCCTCGGATGGGATCATTAGAGCCCTTTGAAGCTGCATTTAAACTGCATTTTGGAAGTCCAAACTCATGAAGTCCACTTTATGGAGAGAAATCCTAAAATGTTTTCCTTAAAAACATCATTTCTTTACGACTGAAGAACGAAAGACATGAACATCTTGGATGAATGGGGTGAATAAATTATCTGTAAGTTTTTGTTCTGGAAGTGAACTTCTCCTTTAAGAACATAAGCAATGTTTTTTCAGTAAGCATCACTAACTAATGAATGTGCGTCTGTGCATTTAATCAATAACATCTTGTCTATGAACAGCTACGATCAAACACATAAAACCCATCAATAACCTACACACATACATATGCAATCTGTTCCCCACACCCTAGAGCTACGACATTAGCTTGGGTGAGTTGCATAATCCCACTTTGACGCAATAATTGAAAAGATTCCCAAAGGGGGTCAGGGCAGGGAGCCAGGGCGGGGACCACTGACTGAAAAAAAAAACACATCCAGAAAGCCCCGACCTCACTGTATACACCCATGCACAGTGGGAGATTCGCGGCTGGGCCTGAACTTCAGCCAGCTGGTGCTGTGTAGCAGCTGACAGTGTGATAAGAGCATTTTACAAGGTTTTATGCACCTTTTAGTGAAAGAAAGGTTGTGGAGAACAGCACATTATCTAGAGATGAGCTGAGCACGTCCGATTGAAAGCATGTGTGATATATGATCCCGGCAAAGTGAGGCTCGCACAACTATTGTAGATCATGGAAAAGTCGATTATGTTTCCTGCGGTGGGGCGGAAAGATTAACCTGTGATCAAGCCGTGGTTACATGTAGCTCTATTAGTGAGCAGATGGGTCGCTCAGACTAATCAATGTATGCAAATGTGCTGCTGTTCTGTTCTTTCTGTTTGTCTGTCTGGAAAAACTGCCATGTTGTCACTGTATTGCAAGATTATGTGGCACTTGGAATCATAGTCTTGCTGTGGAGCACATGCTTCAGACAAGTTGTTTCAGCTTCTTGTCCCATATCGCCTTCTCATCTGTGTTGCAGAGGCACACTTACTGCCAGTTACAGTCTATACGTGCCAGACAGCAAGGAATACATCACTGGCCGCCGCTGCATCCAGTACATTGTACTTGTTTTTTTATGTATTTAAGTACACTAGCAGTCAAAAGTTTTTGAACAGTAAGATTTTAAATGGTTTTTAAAAAGTATCTTTTGCTTACCAAGTCTGCATTTATTTGATCCAAAACCGTGAAATATTTTTACTTTTTAAAATAACTGCTTTCTATTCAAATATATTTTAAAATGTAATTAATTCCTATGATCATAGCTACATTTTCATCATCATTACTCCAGTCTTCAGTGTCACGTGATCCTTTAGAAATCATTCTATTATGCTGAATTGCTGCTCAAGAAACATTTTATTATTATTATTAATATTTAAAACAGTTGAGTATTTTTTTTTCAGGATTCTTTGATGAACAGAAAGATTTTATTTAGCAAGGAAGCTTTAAATTGATCAAAAGGCATGATACTAATATTTTTGTTACAAAAGATTTCAGATAAATGCTGTTCTTCTGAATTTTCTATTCATCAAAGAAACCTGAAAAAATTCTACTCAGCTGTTTTCAACGTAGTAATAATAATAATAATGAATGTTTTTTGAGCAGCAAATCAGAATATAGAAATGATTTCTGAAGGACCATGTGACTGGAGTAATGATGCTAAAAATTCAGATATAAAATCACAGGAATAAATGACATTTTAAAATACATTCAAATAGAAAACAGTTATTTTTAAATAGTAAAAATATTTCAAAAAGTTTACTGTTTTTGCCTTACTTGGGATCAAATAAATGCAGGATTGGTGAGCAGAAGAGATGTCTTTTAAAAAAACTGTTACTGTTCAAAAACTTTTGACTGTCAGTAGTCAGTGGAGGACTGTGGAGTAGTTAAGGCCACTGAATATAAAGTGGGACTTGTATATTTATTAAATATTTTATAATACATAGATATAAATATTTTTTAAGAAAAACTGCATTAAATTTAAAGTAATTTGACAGTAAACATTTTTTTTTACGAAATATTTCTGTCTAAAATAAATGCTGTTCTTTCTGTTCACCAAAAAAAATCTGAAAAAGTCCTGTATCACAGTACAAAAATATTAAGCACCACAACTGTTTGTAACATTGCCAATAATAAGGAATATTAGAACGAAGGATTATGTGACACTGAAGGCTGCGTAAAGTCTGAAAATAAATTACATTTTAAAATATATTAAAATAGAAAACATTGTAATAATACTTCAAAATATTAAAGTTTTATAAACTGTGAAAAAAATATAAATAAAAGCATAAAATCATTTTTAAAATCTTACCTCCAACTTTTGAATGGTAGTGTAACTACATATTATTTATGCTAAATATTATATATTATTTAGTTTATATTTGATTATAGACATTCATTTGGATTTGATTAAATCTAAATTTTACAAGATTTTAGACCATGCTTGTATAATGCCACTTATATGCTTATGTGCTCTTAAACATTGTCAAAATTCACTTTTTTTAGACAGAGACACTTCAAATTTACAGACAGGAAGTCTTGAAAGGCTTTCTCTTCTGAGAAAAAGGATGAAAAATATGACTGTCAATGGCAACTCACACTAAGATGAATGGGAATGAATTTCTTCAGGTATTACAGACTTTCTTGGGCTCTATTTTCCGTGAAGTAGCTTTGAATTATATAGTATGTATTATAAATAATAAAATTTGCTTGCTTGACTTGACATTGAGCCATGTCGATCAATCCCATTCCCCTTCTTTCTCCCCATTATTTTCTGTACGATCTCTACTGTCTATTTCAAACCAGCGTAAAATAAAAAATAAACACAACATTATGTGGCTTAAATATTTTCATATGCAAACATATTTGTAAGCATATCTATGAGCCACACATGAGATCCACCTTTATTTTGGATTTCATTATCCTGTAGAGTAATCCAAACCACCCTAGTAACAGAAGGAATACCCAGGCATACTTTATAACCACTACACGACTTTCGGGGAGATACATAATACATAAACCTACAGGCACACTTCCACACACACCCACACACACTTGAAGAAACGTTCCGCTCAGCAAACTGCTACTTGAGAGGGTGCTGAGTAATACTGTCAGGAAATCCCATAACTCTGTACACAATTCATGAGCTATAAACAAAAAAATCTCTGATATAATCACAGTTATATCACGTCTAAAGTACACATTTGGATAATGAATATCACACCCACACACATTACCGATGATGCAGCTGCTGGTGGTGTGATTGCAAGTGATTCTCTGCGGCTGAGTGTGTCTTCATCCTCCTCAGGCTCTTCAGCCTCCAACTCTGGTTTACACACATATCCACAGTTCCTGTGCAACACACGCCGCAGTCCCTCAAACAGGATCACACTCGCAGTGCAACCCATTGCACCCGGTCCCAGAAACATACACACTTCTGATCAGATGTGACCTCTTCAGCCTGCTTTCCAAAGTCTGCTAAAACACACAAGTCCGAAACCCAGCCGAAACTAACCCAGCGCTCAGATATCCAGCCCCGACACAAGTCTCTCCGTCCTGAGACACATCACTCCATCATCCGCCCTGAACCAGGATCGGAGCGGAAAGGAAATGAGGAAGCTTTTTCCTCAAGGATGACAACAGGCTGACTTCATCCATTCAAATGAGGGAGATTAAAAGTTGCCGGCTTCCTAAAAGTGTGTTTTTATCTAAAACCGCCTTGGGGAGGTTACGATGACAAGTTCCTCAGGAGAAAAGTGCTCCGGTGAATCTAGGACATGAGGGAGAGGAATTGACGGAAGAGACTGAGGGAGTGAGTGATGAGCTGCTTCTGGAATCAGTGCTGGGCGTCGACTTCTCCACTGCCTGGAGATGCTGATCTATTCCTCTCTCTCTTTCTCTCTGTATCTCACTGCCGTGCCATGCTCACTCTGTGCTTCCTCTACACCCCCCCTCAGTCTCGTTCTCCTTTTAACATTGCACTCTGTGTTTCCTGACCCATATATAGCAGCACAGCATCATTTCAGCATTCATTCATGCGCTAACTATAACACACACACAAACATGAGCGCATGTTTGAACGTAAGACCATCCTTTCATTTATTTAATATTTCAGGAAAACTACTTAAAGGGGACATATCATGCAAATCTGACTTTTTCTGCATTTAAGTGCTTTAAATGGATCCCCGGTACATCTACCAACCCAAAAAAACATGAAAGGACAACCCAGTAACTTTGTTTTGGTAAGCTTATCTCTGCAAGCATGTAATAAAATGAGTCGCTTAGATCACGCTCTTCCGTGACATAGGAAGGGGATCTTATTATAATAATACCACCCCTTAATCTGCACGTTTCCACGCACAGTGTCGTCACAACGGTGTACCAGCCCTAACGCCATGGCGAAAATTCAAGCAAAGAATGCTAACTGTTCTGTCTTTGGATGCACAGATGAACACAGAACACTATTTAGAGTCCCAGCCTCTGAGGAGACAAGAGAGCAGTTGATTTATATGCTCCTGCATATAAACATGCTAATATAAAGTATAATACTATAAAGTATAATAAAGCAATATAAGTTATTTTTTCCCAGTTGTTTACCTTCACAGACATTAGCTGCGTTTCTGTTACCCTTCAAGATGTGCAAATTTAAATTGCGAATTGAAAATATGCTTAATGGAAACGCGTCAATTTCGCAAAAAACTCCCATATATCGCAAAAAAGCTTTTACACTCGCATGAGGTGGTTTTTCAGGCAATTCGAAAAAGGAATATTTCGCAAAACTGCAATGGAAACGTGTTTTTCGCATTTACAGGTCTCATGGCACGTAAAAAGTCATATGATCATTCTTCAATGTACAATAAACTCCAAGAAACACTTCATACGTAGCCGCTCTCAAGTATAAGGGGCTTTCCCTGATATTAATGCTTAGACTATGTACGCTGCACGCCTCTGCAGTGCGTAAGGACTCCGACAGTGACCGGAGCTTATGTTATGTTTATACCTGCAGCGTCGCACACGTTTCTGAAGCGGCTCTCCGCGCTGCTTGTGTAAAGATACACGCATACGCCTCTTTCGATTAAATGAAGCCAAAATATGTCCAAATCCCACCAAAATCCGTTGCCATGACTTATCGCGAGAGGAACAAATTAAGTTTTAGTCGCATAACATCGGTTAATGGAAACGTTGTCATTTCACAATACTTTTTTTTATCGACATTTATATAATATCGCAAATCTGTAATGGAAACGTGCCTATTGACAACTTTTTTTTATAACTCGTGTGTTTTTAACATTAACTTATGTGTATTTGACAGTTTAAGCGCATTAAGACACGAGAGAGAACTTAATTTAGTACTCACATGCCGTGTGACAGCCACTTTCTGCGTGCGTGCTTCGAATGCGTGTGTTCAGAAAACCCTATGTCAGAAGTTTAAATTTATGTGGTTTAAAACACACGATTTCAGCAGGATAGAAATGATAATAAAAAAAAATAAAGAGACATTTTTTGGCAGAGTATCTGAGGTATGAGCTGTGAAAGCACAGCCCTGTTCTGAAAAAAAAGGGGGCGGGGAGCAGCAGCTCATTTGCATTTAAAGAGACATGCATGAAAAAAGCGTGTTTATGCTTCCATTCAAAATAAGCATTTTCAAAATGATATAATAAATTATATATATGAAGAATTCAGATGCAAAAGTCTCTAAATCCATGTGACATATTTCTTTAAAAATAGCATTTCTTTCTGGCTACTTTGTATAGGTTTCTATGTAAGTACTGGTACTTCTGACTGGGCTGAGGCTGGAATTTAGCGAGTCTGAAGTAAAAGTATTTGATGAACATATTTTATGTGTCAGGAGCATTCATTCAGTATCATTATCTCATTTTTGATAGAGATGGCTTTTAGCTGGTTTTGCATCTGAACTCTTCGTATATTCTATATATATATATATATATATTATAATTATATATATATTTTAAGCTGAAACTTCACAGACACATTCTGGGGACACCTGAGACTTAGGCTACGTTTTCATGACAACGATGTAGTCAAAAACTGAAAAGTTTTTGCGTTTTTAAAAAGTTTCACGTTTTTCAAAACGATTCCCGTTTACATACAGCCACTAAAACTTCTAAAAATGCTGTTTTATGTATGCCCAGCCAGTAGCTGGCGCTGTCACCTTGTTAGTAAACAGTACCGGTAGGGAAACTAAATTGACACGTACTGCGCATGTCTACATACCTACATGTACTACGCACGCACATGAAGTCACCGTTTTCAAAGATTACCGCATCAGGTGTTTACAAAATAATAATAATAGCAGTGGCATTTTCAAAAACGTGCACTTTAAAACCCTTTTTCAAAATTATGCGGTTAAAAATGTTACATTAAAACACTGTTGTCGTGTAAATGAACAGGCAAAACACATAAAAAGTGTAAATGAGCCCTTACATTACATCTTGCAAAAAGGGGCACAATAGGTCTCCTTTAACACTAGAAATCGACCAATATTTTAAGACAGATATCGATAACAATTATATTAATGTTTTAGGTGCACATCATTGTCTATTATTTAGTTTATAATTATTTATTATTTTTCAGTTTATTATTCCATTGGTTTAATTATTTTAAATAACTAATTACTGTATTTCTGCCTTTTTTACACACTAATAAAGTAAATACTCACAACATGCATTGAATATAATTACTAAAATAAGTAATTTTACACTGTAAAATATGACTGTGATTTTTATGGTAAAATTGGTTAACGGTACGTTCCCCTAATATATTCCTTGAAAAACTGTATTGGATGTTACATTACATGTAATTTTACAGTAATATACCATTTGGGGAAGTGGAAAATTAATTAATGGATAATTTACAGTGAATAACTGTAAATAGACATGCCCAGAATTCCCTGCGTTACATTTCACATTTGATGTTTTTTCACTGAAATAACTGTTTCTTAGTTTTTTCTTATCAGTTGTGTATATTAGGGTTGTATGTTACATCTAATGTTGTTAAATGAATGTTTATTGCATTATTTCAGTTTCATGTGTGTTAACATGATGGTGTTTAATGTTTGTGTGAATGACACTGTGCACCTTCTATATATGTTAACTTTTAAAAGCTGCTTGTGATGGGCTTTGGTTCATCATGTGACTTTCTCATTACCACTTGCTTCAGTGTACTGCAAAGGTACTAAACAGATTTCAGTACTTTGATAGGTTGGTATATTAACATTATATAAGTTCATGAAATTACGGTATTTAAATGTAAATTTAAAGTCCGTAAAACCTAAAATGTTGCTACCTTATTTTTACAGTAAAATTCTGGCAATCACAGCTGCCAGTTATCCTAAAAATGAGAATGCATTTTATTATATTCTACATATTTGCTTCAAACAATCTCGCCTGTCAACGCACCCTGTCAGGTGTTGCGCATGTTTTTTTTAACGTGTTCTTTCCAGCACATAACTTAAATTTGACAGTTATTTCCTTAAAGGTAAATGTTAGAAAGCCACATAAGCATTTCCATTTTGCATAAAGTTTAACGTTTTGCTCAATTTGCTCTGTTAAACTCCATCTCACACTTCACTGAAGGAGTGCTGGCACGTGCACATGTGTCAACCACATGGAGCGCAGTAATACTGACTAAAATATATGTTTTGTTGTGTTATACATGCATTTGTTGGACATTAAATGTATGCTTTAAATTCCACATACAGTATAACAAAAGAAATCATTTTAATGACAGCATTAACTGTAAAGAAACTATTGTAATGGGATACGAATGTAATATAATTACTATGTTTAGATGAGTGAATGTGTGTGTTTAGTCTATGCAGTGGACCATTTTAAGAATGTAATGTTTATATTTTATGTTTAGAAATACTGTACGAATGTGAGTAAAAATTGGTCAAATTGGGTAACAGGCTACAAACACACATTAAGGCCGTAACTAAAGGCTTCACTAGCTGAAAGTGCAGAAAAGCCCCTTCTGTCAATGTGTGTTAATATTTCATTGGCCACTGACACAGTCACCTACTTTAGAGTAAATGACTCAGACATATCAGGGATGACATGCTGCAAGGAGCTGAAGAATGGGGGTGACGTGTGTGGCCACATACTGTATGTGCATATCTCAGACATGACAACAGAGTACATTATGTGTGTCAAGTGTATGTGCAAATGTAATGTAAGCATGTATTTTTGTTTGACAGCAATATGCCTCTAAATATTAATATATTGTACATCTCGTGTGTGGTTTTCGTCTGTGTTAAGACTGACTTAACCCCCTGCTCCGGATCACCAGACATTAGTTTGGCATTACATTTAGAGCAGATTTATCAAAGCCTGCAGCTCACGCTTCACTGGTGGTGCAGTGACATGATCACTGATTGGTGCTGGTCAAAAGCCTTCACCAATCATGTGTCTTTTTTTTTTGCTACATATTCCTACACAACCTTAAGAATTCAAACATTAGCCACAGAAACGCCCCTTGATGTCACATGTACTCCTCCCTGTTGTTGGTTTGAGTTATGCATTTGGACACTTAAAATGACTGACTTTTATTGCATTTGGAAAAAATAGATTTGAAAAATTTAGGTTGGGTAGAACGCCTTACGCTAAAGACTACACATTTTTACAAGATGATTCCAAGGCCATTTTAGCGGATGTGTAAATAAAATACTACTTTTTGGGACCATTGTAACTTTGCCACACTCATTACAAGTCCTCCTGTAAGAAATACCAAATACAAACTGCTTTTGAGAACATAAAGATGCCTCTCTGACTTCTTGCAATGTGGGGTTAACGTTCTTTTCAAGGGCCTCTTTTGACCAAAAAGAATGCTAAGCCTAATGAACACAAAGAAAAGGACATTTTCAGTATAGACACATCACTGCTCAGCTTCAAACGCTCTATCCTGCTCACACACACACACATTCATGACAGCATATCAGACAAAGAGAAGATCAAAAGCATGCATACTTTGATAACTTTTTGTCTTTTAGTCCCTCACGCAAAACTCCTCAAGACTCAAGATTCATTAAAATATTCATTAAGATTCATTAAAATAAAACCAATGCTCTACACAGCCTTTTTCTATTTAGGAACACATAAAAAATATTTAATTTGCTTTAAAAAGGCAAATGCAACTACTGCCTGGACATTCGAACATCAAAAATTTAAGAGTATTCCTCACTAAGTAACACATCACAAGTCACAAGTCTCATCAGTTTAGTGTTTTTAACCATTTTATATATATTTTTTTGTTTAGCTGTTCTTTTTAATAATAAACTTCTTCAGTCATCAGTCATCAGAGCTCGGTAAACACTGTCATAGATGCAGAGATGTACAGTTCAGGTCAAAAGTTTACATACACCTTGCAGAATCTGCAAATGTTAATTATTTGACCAAAATAAGAAGAATCATACAAAATGCATGTTAGTTTTTATTTAGTACTTTCACATAAAAGATGTTAACGTATAGTCCACAAGAGAAAATTATAGACTTTATTTAAAAAAAAAAAAGTTTACATATGCTTGATTCTTAATAATGTGCTGTTACCTGAATGATCCCCAGCTGTGTGGTTTTTTTTTAGTGACAGTTCATGAGTTCCTTGCTTGTCCTGAACAGTTAAACTGCCCACTGTTCTTCAAAAAAATCCTTCTGGTCCCACAAATCCTTTGTTTTTTTTTAGCATTTTTGTGTATTTGAACCCTTTTGCAGCAATGACTGTATAATTTTTTAATTTATCTTTTCACACTGAAGACAACTGAGGGACTCATATGTAACTATTACAGAAGGTTTGAACGTTCATTGATGCTTCAGAAGGAAAAACAATGCATTAAGATCTGGGGGTAAAAAACATGCATTTTGTATGATCCCTCTTATTTTGGTCAAATAATTAACATTTTGCAGATTCTGCGAGGTGTATGTAAACTTTTGACCTCAACATTACTTTTAAAATCAACAAGCTGATTGGTCATTAAAAAAAACCCACAGACCATGTTTTCAGGTCATCTGAAGTTTGGTTTTGACTTGACAAAAAGGTGAAAGTGTTTGAGTTGTTTACTTACTTTTTAGATTAGTCTTCCCATTAATATAGCATAAATCAACCACAGCAAATCATAACCAGTCATATTCAATCATATCATGATAGAGGCATTGCCTCCTCTCACATGACTTTCCCCCAGTCATTCTTAATTACCCCCCAACAAACCCATAGCACACTTTAGGGGGTCTGTTAAAACTCAGTGGCCTCCTGCTGTAACTTTACCTGCTGATGTCACATTTGTACAGTTTTACTTTACAATAAGTGATTTATACACTTTTTATGTCAGATTCTGTAATATTTGAGTTGTTATATTTTTGTAATGATTTTATATTCTCATCCAATTTTTTAAAGAGGCACTGCCTTACTTGCCTCCTAAGTGGAAACGCCCCTGTGTATTTCTGGCCTTAAAGGGGTCATCAGATGCCCATTTTCCACAAGTTGATATGATTCTTTAGGGTCTTAATGAAAAGTCTATAACATGCTTTGGTTAAAATTTCTCAGT
>JAHKKF010531900.1:0-51070 GCA_019740295.1 Labeo calbasu | reverse complement strand
TGCTGCACCCATGGTACGGCATGTACGGCAGGTACCATGGGTGCAGCAGGCGCATTGATATTACGTATCGCCTGAAAATAGTCTACGGCAGCAAAGTTCCTTGATATCAGCCTAGAAAATCACAACTTTTCATTTTCTGTGGGTCTTAACACACGATTTAACTACAGAAGAGTCAAGTTTTAAATAGGAAAAATATCAAAACTCTTTGGTCATTTTTGAACGAGATGCTAACACATGCGGATTCAATGATCTGTGCTAAGCTATGCTAAAAGTGCTACCGCCAGACCCGGAGATCAGCTGAATGGATTTCGAAAACGGTAAAACTCAACTGTTTAACTCTAGGGGAGTTGGAAAATGAGCCTATTTTCAAAAAAAGTGGAGTGTTCCTTTAAATCATGAAAAAAGATATCCTGTTCAAAATCAAGACAAAAAATGATTGTTATACAAATGTATGAGTTTGAAGGGACCAGGTTGCAGTTTTTAACAGAAATGTCGTCCACGTTTCCAGAGTTTCTTTGAAAGTCATCACGCGCCAGCGGCCGAGCGCACGGTACAGCAGTGCTGCGAGAACATTCTCCTGAACGCCGCCTGGCTCAAGAGAGACGCGGAAGACATCCACCAGTACCTGCTGCAGCGGAAAGCGCCCCCAGTCTGACCTCTGAACTCTGACCCCTCCCTGACCTCCCTGACCTGCTCACTCACTCCAAAATGAGCGTCATCTGGCTATCTTCAGCAAAAACAGAAACGATTACAAAACTGCAACTCCATCTTAAGAATTACCCAAGAGTCAATAAAGAGAAGCGAGACTAGGAAACGAGACTGTTATTCACTCTTGAGTGTGAACGTAGTTCCCCATTCTGCCAGTGGGAGGCGCAAGTGCACTCGAGCAGAGCTGTGACTGAAACGCAAGAGATTATCTCCATGTTATTTTACCAGCTGGTAATGCATGTACACACGTGGTTCCCTCAGTATGGCGCTCCTCTCTTACAGTGGTATTATTACACGATCATCTCTCTTTCCTACATTCACAGATAGATTAAAAAAAAAAAAACAAGCATGATGTTGATATGCTCAATTTTAAATTTGTGTTCTCTTTTGTTCTGTACAAATCTCCTGTTTTATTAGTAATGGCTATATACGCATTTTTCCCATAATCCTCGGCGGCGTGACTGGGCAGAATGGGGGTTAAAGGTTGGGACGCACTGGTGACTGAACAGACTCTATGGTAACGGCTCTGAATCCCATCGTTAGTAACGGTTAGGACTGAAGACGCATAAGCATGGTACTGTGTGTATATTGTAAACTGCGAGCATTAGTTCTGAAACCTTCAATTAATCTGAAATGTGATTATATATACATACATATGATCTCTGATCTCCTGTACGTCACTATCACCTTTTCTGCAACACTTCCAGTGGTTTATACCTCCAGAAACTATGAAGGAAATGAACACAACGGATGATAAATTACACAGAAAGGCATCAGTGTCATTCACGTCGGCCATGGTTAAACAAAGCTGTTTTATAAGATGTATTTAATGATTATTTTACTGTTGTTGGAATCAAAAATAGCATAAATCAATTGGTTTCAAACATTTCCTGATTTGCGTAAATGAGATGTTAGCATTGTTGGAACAGCAAACCAACAGAGAATTTAATAATATCAGATGTGGCGGCCAACGCGGGGTTCGTGATCATCAAATTCTGTCGAAATCTTTCCCTGAAATGTGCTTTTGTTTAAAAATACAATTGATGTTCATTAAAGAAGATGAGAAAAAAGAAAGATGGGCACAACTGTATTGTGGGAATGCTGTGTTGGATTTGTACATGACTCTTCATGCTTATATTTGTGTGCTTTTTGTAAACTACAGTATATACAGATCAACATGTATCCTTTACAATGTAGACTATGCCGTAGAGGTTAACACAGAGTGTTTGGAAAACATATCACTTATGCATATACCTGTAAATAATGATTTAAATCATGTGCAGCAGGTACAGTGGGAGGAAAGACGAGGACTTTATCTGCTCAGTTGTGGGACACTTAAGCACAGATACAATGACAGTTTACCTGTGTGTGTGCACAGATGTTATGTTGGGAGCTTCTTGTGTTCACTGTGCAACATGTGCGGCCTGCCTGAGGTTTGCATACTATGACTGAATCTGAACAGCAGACTTCAAACATCAACGATAGTGTCACCGAGTCTGATTTCACGCGGTTTTCTTTACATTATTGCCGGAGACAACATAGAAACTAGGCAATAAAGAAAATCGCATCTGATGCGAGAGAGAAACCTTGTGCGGTGGATTGCATGCATTTATAAGACAAGTGATTCATTAGTAGTCCAGCTTTAAACGCGATAGCTGGTAACTTATCAAATGCGGTCGTGTAAAAAAACTGAAATTGTCATGGGAAATCATATAAAATGGTAAATTCCTTTGTTGTGTTTTTAAGATATGCACAGGTATGAAATATTTTATTGCCTACAAATATTGTATCTATGTAAGATGATTCTTAAAAACTTTAATCCAGCCAGGTCCGGTTTCAGAATCGAATCACTGAGGGAGCTCTACAATTATTTAGACATAGCCTACTGTGTTTTTGACCCGTCCATTGTTATGGTTATGTCAACCATTCAAACAGGGGTGGGTGATTTACCGGTAGACATGATTAACCAGTACAACAAGTGTAAAAAAAAAAATAAAAGTGGTTTAAAGCTGTTGAAACGCAATCAGCAGCAAAAGAGAACTTCAAACAAAAGAGCTTTAATTATAATTAATAATTAATCATTTTAATTTTATTTGTAATTAATAAGAAGAAATGTATTTAATTTACACAGAGAAGAATATGATTTTACAATACATTTGATTTTTACAATTTATTTTATTTATTTACAATTTATTTTTCTGAACTCTTTCGTTTTTGTATTGTATTGAACTTACAGGCCTTGAACGGTTAAATAACAGTATGTTGATCCAGGCAGCTCTTAAAGTGACAGCAGTCTAATATTTATGCTGTCTGTCATTCAGGTTAAAGAAGTCCACTTCCAGAACAAATATTTACAGATAATGTACTCACCCCCTTGTCATCCAAAACGTTCATGTCTTTCTGTCTTCAGTCATAAAGAAATAGGTTTTTGAGGAAAACATTTCAGGATTTTTCTCCATATAGTGGACTTTTATGGTGCCCGAGTTTGAACTTCCAAAATGCAGTTAAAATGTGGCTTCAAACGATCCCAAATGCGGTTGTAAACGATCCCAGCCGAGGAAGAAGGGTCTTATCTAGCATAACGATTGGTTATTTTCATAAAAATAATACAATTTATATACTTTTTAAAGTCAAATGCTCGTCTTGTCTTACTCTGCCTGTTTTTTTCCGGTTCATGACTGTTAGGGTATGTCGAAAAACTCCCATCTCATGTTCTCCCTCAACTTCAATATCAACTTATATCACTGTTTTACCTTTTTTGTTAAGGGTGTTTGATCTTCTTTGCATGTTTACTTTGCAAAGACTGGGTTGGTACTTCTGCAACGATGTAGGATGATTTTGAAATAATTTTGAAGTTGAGGGAGAAAATGTGATTGGAGTTTTTCGACATACCCTAACTGTCTTGAACCAGAATACACAGAGTTCAGGCAGAGCAAGACAAGATGAGCGTTTGAGATTAAAAAGTATATAAATGCATTTTTCTAATCAAAATAACTGATCGTTTCACTAGATAAGAGCCTTATTCCTCGGCTGGGATTTTTTACAACCGTATTTGGGATCGTTTGAAGTCGTATTTAAACTGCATTTTGGAAGTTCAAACTCAGGACACCATATCAGTCCATTATATGAAGAAAAATCCTGAAAATTTTTCCTCAAAAAACATAATTTCTTTACAACTGAAGAAAGAAAGACATGAACATCTTGGATGACAAGGGGGTGAGTATATTATCTGTAAATTTTTGTTCTGTACAGCACAAATAATTATATTGTGTTTATATTCTTACTGTGAAATACAAATCACCTTTTTCTTCAACGCGAAAGTAAGCCTATGGATGAGACTTCCAGTTCATTAGACACTAGAGGGAAATAATGAGAAGAATAACAATGTGCAAGAAACTGTAAAACTGTATGCACTACAAACCAGTGTGTTCATAAGACAATACATTAAATTATATGGTAAGACACACCAATTTGCAATATCAGCGGCAAGTAGGCTGTTTTGTACAGCTAAAAATAGCTGGAAGCAGATGAGACCAGAAGCCTGACCCATAAAATTTACAAATGGCCGTGCTCACTCTTACGGGAAAGAAAAAAGTAGATAATAACAATAAGAATAACAACGTGCAGTAAGCGGTAAAACTGTTTGTACTACCAACCAGTGTGTTTATAATTAAGAGGATACATTAAAATAGCATGGTAAGTCATACCAATTTGCAGTATCATGCAGCAAAACGAGCAGTTTTGTACAGCTAAAATAGCTGGACGCGGATGAGACCGGAAGACATACCTATAAAATTGATAACATCTTACGCGCCCACTCTTACGGAAGAAAAAAGTGGATTTCGGTCATATTGGTCATATTACTACGGTGTACAATGTTATATGCTATCAGACGTCTCCTTTCCACTGGAGGGCACTAATAAGAGATTCACACGTGTTCGCTTTTTTCGGTTACACGAAAGAGCCAGTGTAGCAAGAACATGGCGACCTCCATATGTAGGACGTTGAAATACCTTCAACCGGCAACATGTCAGAATATAAAGGTATGAAATTAAAAATTTACCCTAACAGAGCGTCTTTCGCAATCATACAATGTGAGTGTACAGTGCTGCTCGTATAACAGTGAATATGCTTGTGCATGCTGAAATAATTCATTGAGTGTCAACTGGAGACTTCAGTACATAATATAAATGCCTCAGTGATTCATTTACCTGTTTTTCCTATGGAAAAGCAACAGTTTTTTTAAAACTCAAATGTACATTTAATCTATACGTATTTATTGTCACAATTTATTTCTGGTATAATGCAGTGTGCCGCGTCGCTACTGGACGTGCGGCTGCCGCAGCCAGTGCTAGTTCCGATCCGCACAAAGAAACGCTACTTCATTCCTCCAGCGGTGAATGTGAAACAGAAAACCCAAAGCGAGCAGGAGGATAAAGCCCGGGCTGCGGGTGTGGTGGTCCGACAGCAGTATATAGAGAGAGCCATCAACATCGCATGCACAGGTACACATGTCAAAAAGTATGGACTCGTTCGTTCTATCTGAACCTTCTATTCATCAAAGAATCTTAAGTAACATGTATCACGGTTTCTACACAAAAATAAAGCAGCAAAAACTATTTTAAACGTTAATGGTAATCAGAAACTTTTCTTGAGCAGCAAATCATAATGATAGCATATCAGAATGATTACTGAAGGATCCTGTGACACTGAAGACTGGAGTAATGATGCTGAAAATTCAGCTTTTCCATCACAGGAATAAATTACATATTTAAAAATTTATTAAAATAGAAAAGAGTTATTTTAATTTTCATTTGTTTAGATCTCCAAAACCTCTTGAGTCTCGACCATTGCTCTTTAGATGTTTAAACAAGTGATATTGGTTTTTCACATTGTGGTTCATTTTCATGTGCAATCTTTTTTTCAGCTGGCATCTTTGATCCATATGTTCCTCCTGAGGGAGATGCGCGGCTCTCCACACTGTCCAGAGAAGGTCTGAAACAGCGCACAGAACAGCTGCGTCAGAGCGCAGCATCACAGCTGGCGTAAGATCCACCGTAGCCTCAACGACTCTATGTAAACTTTATACTTCAAATACAGCAGGGCTATGTGTATACTGATATAATATTGGTATTTTCGTGTTTGAACAGGTTTCGTAAAATAAAGGACCATGACACAGAATTCTCCACTAAAGGGTTCCCAGCAGTAGCTCAGCAGATCTTCATAGACGCTCATGCAGCACTCACACAGTAAGACCATTTTTTTTTTTTTACCCAAAATGAAAATTACCCCATGATTTACTCACCCCCAAACCATCCTAGGTGTATATGACTTTCTTCTTTCAGATGAATACAATCGGACTTATATTAAAAAATATCCTGGCTCTTCCAAGGCTTATAATGGCAGTGAATGGGTGTTGAGATTCAGTAGTCCAATAAAGTGCATCAATCCATCATAAAAAGTACTCCAC
This sequence comes from Labeo calbasu, assembly GCA_019740295.1. Taxonomy (NCBI): domain Eukaryota; kingdom Metazoa; phylum Chordata; class Actinopteri; order Cypriniformes; family Cyprinidae; genus Labeo; species Labeo calbasu. The sequence goes on along the minus strand of JAHKKF010531900.1, from coordinate 44,892 downwards.
GCGGCTCCGGGGTGTTAATAAAGGCTTTCTGAAGCGATTTGATACATTTGTATGAGAAAAATATCCATATTTGAAACTTTATAAACCGCAATCTCTAGCTTCCGCTTACTGACGTACGTGCTTTCATGAGAGTGGTGTTCCAGGGGAACTAACCCTTTGAACATCTACATTAATTAGTAAATATTATGTATTAAATGTTTTCTTTCCATTCTCTCCAGGTTTGACAAAGAAAAGCTTCATTCTTTGGTGACAGAGAGGTGTTACCCTGTAAGTAAATCTTTATATGAATGAACTCTCAAAATTTTCATTTGTATATTTCTTCTTATTTTAGCCTTGTTTCAGACTCCAAAACATAAAAATTAAAACTAATTCAAAATACTTAATAAAGCTACTTAATGATACTGAGATAACACTTCAATGTGTGCTTATTCAGCATTTCCGATTATCCAACTTGTGTGTGTGCTTGTTCTGCAGGAGATGGTTCGGGGGAACCGTTATAAGACTCTGCGCTGGCGCTTCATTGAGTCACTGGAGCCACCGCGGGTGGTTCATGCAAGGTGTCCTGACATGGTCAGCAAGGGCAACCTGTACGGTCAGGTGACTCTCCGTATGCATTCTAGACAGGTGAGTGATTTAGAATAACAATTGTTTGTAAGAGTGTGATTATATGGGAGTACTCAGAGTTTGGGCTTATGATAGCAATCCATATTTCAGACACTGGCAATCTATGACCGCTTTGGCCGGTTGATGCTTGGGGATGAAGATGAACCCAGGGACGTCCTGGAATACATAGTGCTGGAGAGGCATCTTGTCAACCCCTATGGGCGCTGGAGACTTCATGGCAAGATTGTTCCAGCATGGGCTCCACCAAAAGATCCAATTATTAAGGTAAATGAGTTTTAGTTTTCCATTACAATAATGCATAACATAAAAGAGACAATGTGGAATGTGGAGCTAACTTAACATTTGAAATCTGATTTCAACAGACTCTCATGATTCCTGGTCCTAAGCTGAAGCCCGAGGAGGATTTTGCAGATCTGAATTACCAGGTACCAAAGCCGAAGGCAGTGCAATGGTCCAAGTAATTCAGAATGTGGTGCCTTACATCATCCAACATAGGTCCACTCTGTACAGACTGAATTTCAGTAATTAAAATAAATTTTGCTGTATTTATAAAAACTTTGGGTTGTTGCCTTTTTTGAAACGTGTTTAGCTTTAGCAGAGTTAAAGTCAATAATGGTGTTCCATGCATTTGTGCTCTGTATTTAACCCATCCAAGTGCACCATGAACACACACTCAGAGCAGTGGGCAGCCATTCCAGGGAGCAGTCGGGGGTTCGGTACCTTGCTCAAGGGTTTCACCTCAGTCATGTTACTAAAGGTGGAAGAGAGCACTGATCATTCACTCCCCCCACCTTCAATCCCTGCTGATACTGAGATGCAAACCCACAATCTTTGGGTTACAAGTCAGACTCTCTAACCATTAGGCTAAGCCTGCCCCAACATGTCAAGATCAACATTATGCATGAAACTTGATGAAAATCAACATGTTGCAGTTGAAACGTTTATTTCAGAATGCTCAATGACACATTTTTAAGAATATAAAAATAAAATGTTGCATTTTTTACATTGACAGATATTAATGGAAACTTCCTTTGGCTACTGTTGAAAACTGACTGTTAGTTCTTACAAAAGTCTTCATACAAAAGCAGTCTTTATGTTCTTGATTTGAAAAGCTAACATTGCAGTTACCTTCAAAATTATAGAATAGCTCAAAAACAAACTCAATTATCTAACTCTGGTAGAAATTATAAGTGCAATCGACACTGACCAAAATTATAAACGCAACACTTCTGTTTTTGCTCACATTTTTCATGAGCTGAACTCAAAGATCTAAGACTTTTTCTATGTACACAAAAGGCCTATTTCTCTCAAATACTGATCAAATCTGTCTAAATCTGTGTTAGTGAGCACTTCTCCTTTGCCGAGATAATCCATCCACCTTAGGTGTGGCTTATCAAGATGTTGATTAGACAGCATGATTATTGCACAGGTGTGCCTTAGGCTGGCCACAATAAAAGGCCACTCTAAAATGTGCAGTTTTACTGTATTAAGGGGGTCCGGGGGGATTTGAAAACCAGCCAGTATCTGGTGTAACCACCGTTTGCCTTACGCAGTACAACACATCTCCTTTGCATATAATTGATCAGGCTGTTGACTGTGGCCTGTGGAATGTTGGTCCACTCCTCTTTAATGGCTGTGCGAAGTTGCTGGATATTGGCAGGAACTGGGATGTTTTCAGCTTCCAGGAATTGTGTACAGATCCTTGCAACATGGGGCCGTGCATTATCATGCTGCAACATGAGGTGATGGCTGTGGATAAATGGCACGACAGTGGGCCTCAGAATCTCGTCACGGTATCTCTGTGCAAAATGCCATCAATAAAATGCACCTGTGTTCGTTGTCCATAACATACGCTTGCCCATACCATAACCCCACCGCCACCATGGGCCACTCAATCCACAATGTTGATATCAGCAAACCGCTCACCCACACGACGCCATACACGCTGTCTGCCATTTGCCCTGTACAGTGATTTATCCGTGAAGAAAACACCTCTCCAAAGTGCCAGACGCCACTGAATGTGAGCATTTGCCCACTCAAGTCAGTTACGACAACAAACTGCAGTCAGGTCGAGACCCCGATGAGGATGACAAGCATGCAGATGAGCTTCTCTGAGACGGATTCTGACAGTTTGTGCAGAAATTCTTTGGTTTTGCAAACGATTGTTGCAGCAGCTGTCCGGGTGGCTGGTCTCAGATGACCTTTTAGGTAAAGATGCTGGATGTGGAGGTCCTGGGCTGGTATGGTTACACGTGGTCTGCGGTTGTGAGGCCAGTTGGATGTACTGCCAAATTCTCTGAAATGCCTTTGGAGACGGCTTATGGTAGAGAAATGAACATTCAATTCACGGGCAACAGCTCTGGTGGACATTCCTGCAGTTAGCATGCCAATTGCACACTCCCTCAAAAACTTGTGACATCTGTGGCATTGTGCTGTGATAAAACTGCCCATTTTAGAGTGACCTTTTATTGCGGCCAGCCTAAGGCACACCTGTGCAATAATCATGCTGTCTAATCAGCATCTCGATATGCCACACCTGTGAGGTGGATGGATTATCTCGGCAAAGGAGTAGTGCTCACTAACACAGATTTAGACAGATTTGTGAACAAAATTTGAGATAAATAGGCCTTTTGTGTACATAGAAAAAGTCTTAGATCTTTGAGTTCAGCTCATGAAAAATGGGGGGAAAACAAAAGTGTTGCGTTTATAATTTTGGTCAGTGTAATAATCATTACTTGTGCTAATATCTGTTATTAATTTTAGAAGAAAGCAGCGTGTTAATAGGTTAAATTAAACGTAGACAAAGATCTGTTTTGTAAACCTTCAACATTTCGTTTTACATGCTCACATAAGGGGGCTTAAAACTGTGTTCTACGAAACAACAAGAACATATAATTAATGTTAAAACGCGTAATTTTTAAAAAATATATAGTTTAAGAATACTTTGCCCAAGTACGAGATTTTTTTTTTGGTCACATTTTACATTACTCTACAAGTTGTTGTGTAATTTCACATAGTGTAAAGTGTTATCCTTTTTAAATTAATACTTTGTAGTTGATGCCAGTAGCCTCGTGGGCAGTGTGCTGACATATAGCTTCATTGCGCTTTGGGTGTCCCAAGTTTGAGTCCCACCTTACGAACCTTTCCTGATCCCGTCCCCCCTTTCTCTCTCCCACTTTGCTTCCTGTCTAAATACTGTTCTATCACAACAAAAGCAAAGACACCACAAATAAATTTTTAAAATAACAATGTCCCAATGTAGTTGGGGCTCCTTGTCAGAAAATACCATGGTATATAGATGCGTAAATTGTTACAGGGTTAGTTAACCCAAAAATGTAAGTTCTGTTATTAATTACTCACCCTCATGTCGTTCCAAACACATAAGAACTTCGTTCATCTTTGGAACCCCAATTAAGATGAAATCTGAGGGCTTTCTGACCCTGCATAGACAGCAATGCAACTGACATGATCAAGGCCCAGAAAGGTAGTAAGGACATTGTTAAAATAGTCCACATGACATCAGTGGTTCCATTTCATAAAGTTAACGTTGAACCACTGATGTCACACGGACTATTTAAACAATGTCCTTACTACCTTTCTGGGCCTTGAACGTGGTAGTAGTGTTTATGTGGGGTCTAAAAGTGTTAAATCACACTTTATAAATGTTCCACCTATGGTATATTGGTTATGCAGGTTTTACTGAGAATATAATCTACATAGTCATTTGAACACAAAAACACAAAACAATACCAAATTAAACAGGAGGGGTTGTATTAATGTAAGGCCAAAGGGGAATATGCACAGGAGAGCAGTCTGTCTTGATATCAGTCAGTCTTCAGTAAGCTGAGGAAGGAGAAATTTGCCATAGGTGGAATTCTTTCTTAAATGACAGTCTGTGTGCTGATGACATTGGAGAGACATTCTGCATAAAGCTGAAAAGCATGACCAGTGGTCCATTTGGTCACAATGAGTCTTTCAAGCTATATAAAGCACAATGATACTGCCCTCACAGTTCACAAGTCTGGAGGGAAGATGAAGGCCTCTGCAGCAGTTTCTGCGTCACCGTCATCTTCCTCTGGTATCGTCTCCTCCCAAGTGAAGACATCTGAATTATCGTTCACCGTTATAGATTCTTGTCTGCTGTCTCCCATATCCCAAGGGCACAGTGCGTCACGTCGAGACAGAGGGGTGTTAACTCTTATCTCTTCTGCTGTCTGTGTGCCTGTGTCTGAAGGGTGTTTCTGACTTTTATCTGGGACAGTTTGACTTGTGCCTCTTTCTGACAGTGGTGGTGTTCCCATGTCATTTTCCCTGGTACAGGCAGATTCTTGAGCACTGTCTTGCCTTTTTGGTGGGCCAGCATGAGTGCAGTCTTGTGGCACAGATTGTTTGGGTGATTGTTTTGCCTCCCACGGACAGACATCTGAGTAGACACTTTCTTGCTTCTGCAAGGTCTTCACCGGTTCACCTGTCTCCCATGGACAGACGTCTACAAGAACACTATCTTGCTTCTGCAAGGCCTTTGTTGGTTCTCCTGTCTCCCAAGGACAAATATCTACACAAACACTTTCTTGCTTCTGCAGGGTCTTTGTTGGCTCACCTGTCTCCCATGGACAAACATCTGCAAGAACACTATCTTGTTTCTGCATTGTCTTTGTTGGTTCTCCTGTCTCCCAAGGACAAACATCTACACGGACACTTTCTTGCTTTTGCAAAGTCTTCACTGGCTCACTTGTCTCCCATGGACAGACATCTGCAAGAACACTATCTTGATGCTGCAGGGTCTTGGCTGGCTCACTTGTCTCCCATGGACAGACATCTGCAAGAACACTATCTTGTTTCTGCATTGTCTTTGTTGGTTCTTTTGTCTCCCAAGGACAAACATCTGCACTGACACTTTCCTGTTTCTGCAAGGTCTTTGTCGTCTCTCCTGTCTCCCAGGGACAGACATCTGCACGGACACTTTCTTGTTTTTGCAAGGTCTTTGTTGGCTCTCCTGTCTCCCATGGACAGACATCTGCATAGGTACTTTCTTGTTTCTGTAAAGTCTTGACTGGCTCTCCTGTCTCCCATGGACAGGCATCTGCACGAACACTATCTTGTTTCTGCAAGGTCTTGACTTGTGCATCTGTGTCCCATGGACAAACATCGGTATGGACACTTTCTTGTTTCTGCAAGGTCTTTGTTGTCTCTTGTGTTTCCCAAGGACAAGCATTTTCACGACCTTCTTGCTTCTGTAAGGCCTTGACTGATTCACATGTCTCCCATGGACAGACATCTCCACATACACTTTCTTGTTTCTGTGTTGTCTTCACATGTTTTTGATCCACTTTTGTTCCCTTGTTTGTAGAACCCTCCCTCTCTTCTGGCTTCTCAGAAGCCTCTGCTTCCCACGGACAAACGTTTGCTTTCTTATTCACTGTCTCTTTTAAAGACTGTCTTGTAGTGTCTTTAGTATTTGGCTCAGACTCCCAAAGACTTACGTCAATTACAGGTGGGGGTGGTTCAGGAAAATCACTTTCTTCTTGTTTCAGTATATCACTTGTTTCTTCTGAACCTGCATCTCTCTGAGCAAGTTCTTGGTCTACTGGACTTTGTCTTGCGTTAACATAAATGACTCTTTCACCAGGTTTGATTGTGTCACTAGGGGTTTTGATGGATCCCTGTCTAACATGAGAAATATTTGTGTTAGGTACAGAAGAGCGTCTATCAGGCTTCACATTTATCTGCTTCTGGGTGTCTTCAGACATAGGGACTTCAACATTTATATTACATTCATTGTCCTCAGTGACTTTTGATGGGTCACCATCTGTTTCCCAAGGACAAACATTAGTACGTGTGCTCATGGTTTGCAATTGCTCTACTTCCACAACCTCCCAAGGACAGACTTCAGAAATGCTGGTTTGATGAAAAGGTTTTGGGACATCCCATGGACACACTTCTGTGTTGGGAACAGCCAATAATGATTTAAGTTGTAAATCAGGTGGTTTGAAGACATCATTATTTACCGTCACCGATAGTACTTGCTTGTCACTGTATTGTCTTTGTAATACACTGTCATTCACATTCTGCTTCTTGACCTCCAAAATCACCTCCTCTGACTCCCATGGGCAGATGTGAACTGGAGCAGTATGTTTAGGGCTCCTTTCAGGAGAATCACTAGATGGCAGCCGTATTGCTGTTTGTTTGACAAGGCAAGGTTTTGTGCCAACGGTAGTCATAGCCCGTCTGTGTGTCTGTGGGGTACGCTTCTCTGAAGCTGCACTGCCTGGGGACAATCTCATGGATGTGGACAGTGATTTCTGCAGTGTTCCCTCTTTAACATTACTTTCTTGTAGACTTTTTTCTCTGCTCATACTTCTTCCAACTTCCCCAATGCCCTTTGCTACAAGGAGACTTTGGGTAGTGGAGCGGAAAGAGAAAACCCGAAAGTCCTTTGGCTTGCCAGGAGTTGTATGTGGCGACCCTGGAGCGCTACAAGAGACTGCAGGCTTGGGTTTTGTGGAATCGACATCTAAATGTATACCATTCCCAGTTTCTGTTGCAGGAGTAGGAGGAGGTGGCAAGAATTCCCATGGACAAACATACAACAGCGTTGGTGACGAGGCAGCACCAGGTGATTTGGGCTCTTCCTGATTTGAAATGGAATATGTGACATGTTTTTCATTCTTGTTTGCTGGGTGTTCCTCTGGAATCTCCCAAGGGCAGACCTCGGCCTTGTCGAATGACTCTGAGAGCAAGGCACTTGAAGTCTGCCTCTTTATATCAACATCCACAGCTGGCTGGGGCTTTTCGGCTGGGGCAGCTTTGCCAGCAGCTGACACATTTCCAATGCTCCTACAAGGAGTCACAGAGCGATGGTCATTGCGTTCTATGACACTAAGTGACTTTTGAAACCTGGTGGGCTCTGGAAGTAGAAGGTTTGTGTCTACTGATAGATTGTGGGCACTGGCAGACTTGCAGACCAGCAGTGTTGCATTGATGGATCCTGAGTCAGAATGCAGTGAAACCCTTTTCTCTTTGATCCTTATGGAGTTTAACAAGGAGACCTCTCCTTCTGGGGTACAATCATAGGCACTATGGGACTTCTTCAGCTTTGGAGAGGGCTGCATTAAAGTTTCATTCATCCTGTTAATGCTTGTGGTTTGATGACTTTTGTAATAAGATCCTGATCGGGTTATAGTTCCTATTGCAGCATTGATATCCTTATCTTCACGACTGCATTGCCTGCTTAAACTTTCTGGGATTTCACTGATCCGTTTTATAAGGGACCGTCCAATACTGAGGCGAGAGCTGCGCTTCTTCGGAAGGTGGGGATTGCTGTTTGCCATCCTCTTGGTCTTGTGGACTTCCAGCTGAGAATACAGTTTCTTCAGCTCATCCTGGTGCAGAGGAGAAAAAGGGTTTCAGTTGAGGAAAGTTGGAGGGAGCAATACAGTAGGGTGGTTTTGTGATGGTATGTCCAGAACGTGATGTTGAAGAGGCACCAAGTTACAGGGTAATATTTCAAGAGAGGGCAAGTAAAGGCAGAGGAGGAGGAGAAGGCTAACTTCAGTAATAATTCTGTAATTCTTTGAAGTTGATTTTTGTATAAAAACAAGATATTGGCTCATGGGGACCAAGGTTTGTGTCCAACCTGGGTCATGTCCCAGTCCCATTCCCCCTCTCTCTCAGTGATGGTGCAGAAATCTAGCTTCATTAATCTTGTCATTATTTTGTTAGTCTATGTTTAGTTAATGTTTATGAAAGGTTATATCAGAGTTTATATTAAGTTAATTTACTAATGTACTGTAAATGAAAAGATCATATTTATGCTTTTTAATGTCATTCATAAGAATACAAGTGTTAATGTGTGTAAATTTTGTAATATGGAAGTGTGAGCATGTGTGAGTTAGTAGGGCTGCAGCAGGGCAAGATGTTTTACCCGAATGTCATCAGGGTCCAGGCTGTGGTCACTCCAGCAGTTAGAGTTGAAACTACTGTTGAGGTAAGAACATGAGCGGCGCAAGTCCACCTCATCCTCGTATACCTCTGCAGCTATTTCCTCTCGGCCGGGCTGTGACATGTGGAGAAACTGCAACAGACACCAATTATGATTTTCACTTGGGAAAAGCTACATACCATAAATGTGAGATATGTGCACCCTACAATCTGATGCAACTTTTTAAGTTTCTCAGAAAGTTCATTTCGGGATAGTTTACCCAAAAATTAAAATTGTGTCATTAATTACTCACCCTCATGTCATTCCAAACCCATAAAACCTTTGTTCATCTTCGGAACGCAAATTAAGATGTTTAAATCCCAGAAAGGTGGACTGTTTTAATTATGTCCTTATTAACTTTCTAGGCCTTGAACATGTCAGTTGTGTTGCTGTCTATGCAGGGACAGAAAGCTCTAGGATTTCATTAAAAACATCTTAATTTGTGTTGCAAAGATGCACGAAGGTCTTAAGGGTCTGGAACAACATGTGGGTGAGTAATTATTGACAGAATTTTCATTTTTGGGTGAACTATAAGTAGACAGAGGTTGCAGTTTGAGTAAGTATGTACTTTCACTTTTTTGTGTATCATAGAAGCATTAAATTTGTTCCTTGCTATTTTAAATTTTGAAAGTGAACCATCATAAACTCCTTCTTCAGCTATGCACACAGGTTTGGACAATATTAGCTAAAAAGCATGCATAGATGGACACTTAAAAAATTCACCAGAATATCAACGTTGACATAACTATTTTCAGTATACTCTAAGTTAATTCTAGTCTGGCATAATATTTAGGACATTATAGTATGTGAAGGAGTGCAATTGGATGTCAGTGAAAAATCCAAAATAAGAAAGCTTAAAAAAAAACTATAAAAGTAAATAATGATAGTTTCAACAGTACCTTAGGTACAAAAAGTAGGCCGAGTGTTACAGTAATCGTGACATGCGTGTGAGTGAAGAACAGCAAGAGCATCCAGTCGGGATGAATTGATGGTCTTGCAAATCTGAAAGTTACAAGGACAAAGAAGTCAATAGAACAAGCTCTAATGATTAGTGCTAAATCAGAACAGCTTTATTCCCCCACCTGAGAAGATGAAACACTGAGGAAAGCAGTAGCTCATTGTGGATAGCGATGCTCATGTAACGTGGTTCGTGAAATGCTGAAGGTACCGTCTTCACAGCACTGCACAGGAAGCTTCCCCAGCACAGAAATAAAAGCTCCGCTGAGAGAGAGAGATAGAAAAAACATTTTTTAACTTAAAAGGTTTTATTTGTCACATACACAATCAGCAACAAGGCAGTGAAATGTTTCATGGTGTGTGTGTTTGGCTTTTTTATGAGGGAAAAAGGGTGTAAGAATATTTTTTTCTTCTCATTTGTGTTTTTTAAATAACAAAAATCCAGTTTTCTTAAGGTTTCTCCTTTTAGATATAAACCAATGTTGCTTTTTTCAAGATTAAAATATATAATAAAAAAAGACTGGATTCGGCATGGTTATGAGGTTTTAGACCTACCTACCTGTGATATAATTTCCTGTTTTATGGTTTTCTTGTCACACAAAAATATTTTTGATTAAGTACATGCCAACAAAATGTCTTTAAATGAGAGTTTTTTATTCAATAAAAATTAATCAATTAATTAATAAAAATTAAGTTCTCCAGACAGTTACACCGGATATGACTTTGAGCTCTACAATAATATAAAAATGATTTTAACTTACAAATTAAAAACATTCACCGTCAAAGAGATTATTATAAGTTATTGACTATTAATTGCATATTATTGTATATTTGATTAACACAACAAGTCCAGACTAAACAATAAGCATCACATCATTTACCTTTGACAAAATGAAAGATAAACAACATAATTCAAGATGAAGGATTATGTATTTAAAAAAATATGTGTGAAGTATTATAGGCTAGTGTCACAGTATACATAATACAAGGTTTGCCGTGTAAGCTGTCTTTTATTCTGAATGTGCCAGGATGATTGTGTAAATCTAATTTATCTCCTAGTGTCATTTCAGGTCAGTCCCTCATTTACTTAGTCTAATTTATGACATTGTAGCAGTAACATTATTATTATTTGTTGTGGTATGTTATTAGTATGGTAGCTAGTGGTTAATGCTGAATCATATCCAATGACAACAGTTAACTGTTCAAATCATCAGCTAAATGCTTCAAAGAACATTAAATTATCCAGGACCATTCATCCTTTCATTTGTCTGATCTACTAATGTGTCCCAGTTTCAATTAATCTCTTTGCCAGACACCCAAGAAAACCAACAGACTACTGCCATCGGTCAAAAATGACATCTCTTACCCACAGCCATCATGTAGTCCCACCGATCCAGGTCGCACACACTGAAGCCCTGTCCTTCTGAGGTAGTGGAAATGATCAGCAGTGGAACATTCCGGTCTCGATTCTGCAAGACGCCCACTGTCCACGCACACAGGAACCAGCTGACAGTCAGCACTATGACTCCCAGCATCCTCAGCACACCTGTGGTAGTGATGTATGGCACTCTCTGGGCCGTACGCGACAGGAACACCTTCAGAACCCTGGAAACACACGTGACCGTGTAGGCTGATTCATTATGGGAGTTTAATTAGGTTGCTTTATCAGATTTTTTCCCCACACAGATCAGTCAGTAATTAAAAATAAAATGTTGTATACAGTTGAAGTCAAAAGTTTACATACACCTTGCAGAATCTGCAAAATGATAATTATTTTACCAAAATATGATCATACAAAATGCATGTTATTGTTTATTTAGTACTGACCTGAATAAGATATTTCACATAAAAGATATTTACATATAGTCCACAAGAGAAAATAATAGCAGATTTTATAATAATGACCCCGTTCAAAAGTTTACATACACTTGACTCTTTATACTGTGTTGTTACTTGAATGATCCACAGCTGTGTTTTTTTTTGTTGTTGTTGTTTAGTGATAGTTGTTCACAAGTCCCTTGTTTGTCCTGAACAGTTAAACTGCCCGCTGTTCTTCAGAAAAATCCTTCACGTCCCACAAGTTCTTTGGTTTTCCAGCATTTTTGTGTAATTGAACCCTTTCCAACAATGACTGTATAATTTTTGAGATGCATCTTTTCACACTGAGGACAACTGAGGGACTTATATGCAATTATTACAGAAGAGTCAAACACTCAATGATGCTCCAGAAGAAAAAAACCGACGCATTAAGTTTCTGAATTTGAAGATCTGGGTAATTTTAACTTGGGAAACAAGTATCTTCTGTAGCTAAACGAAAAATAATTATTTCGTTCAAAAGATTTCACCCCCTAGCTCTTAATTCTTCATTTTTCCTTCTGGAGCATCAGTCAGTGTGTGAACCTTCTGTAATAATTGCATATGAGTTCCTCAGTTGTCCTCAGTTTGAAAAGACGATCTCAAAGTCATACAGTCATTGTTGGAAAGGGTTCAAATACACAAAAATGCTGGAAATCCAAAGAATTTGTGGGACCTGAAGGATTTTTCTGAAGAACAGCAGGCAGTTCAACTGTTCAGGACAAACAAGGGACTCATGAACAACTATCACTAAACAAAAAAACACAGCTGTGGATCGTTCCGGTAACAACACAGTATTAAGAATCAAGCGTATGTAAACTTTTGAACAGGGGCATTTTTATAAATTCAACTATTATTTCCTCTTGTGGACTATATGGAAACGTCTTTTATGTGAAATATCTTATTCAGGTCAGTACTAAATAAACAATAACATGCATGTTGTATACCCCTCTTATTTTGGTAAAATAATTAACAGTTGTAAGTAACTACTGCAAAATAAAAAAGATAATAAAAGCTGTTTTGTTTTACATGGAACGGTTCAACTCATTGATTCATATTATGAAATATTATTACATTTAAAATAACTGGTTTCTATTTTGATATATTGTAAAATGTAATTTATTCTTGTGATGGCAGTTGAATTTCAAAAGCTGTTAGCTGACTTACTGGATCATTTCTGGAATTAGAGCAGTACTGCAAATACAATCTTTAAATGCCTTGAGAACAACATCTTATTATGCAACATTTCATCTGACAGATGTGCAGGTGAGACATTTGGAAGGGAGGGTTGAGTTTGATAAATCTCAGACGACAGGACTGAAGTGCTACAGACCGATATATCTTGAGCGTCACAGTTCCATAAACAATGGCGAAGCCAAGCAGACGGACCCAGCGGAGTAGAATACACCGGAAAGTGCTGGGTTTGAAGTATAAAATGAAGACCTGAAAACGCAGTCAAGAACAGACTTAGAAGAAACTACAATTATTATTGGTGAAAAGTACAGAATTCTTATAAATTAATAGAACAAATTTAGTTTTGTCATTATATTCTTAACCTTATGTCCTATATGACTTTTTTGTTGTTGCTGACAATTAAAGGACAGAATGCTATGGGCAAACTACACTATACCCTTCAAAAGGGTCATTTTTAAGTGTTTTTAAAAGAAGTCATTTCTTGGCTCTCCAAGGTTGCATGCATTTGGTCAGTAATACAGTAAAAACTGTGAAATATTATAACAATTTAATACAATTTTTTATTTTAATTTTTTTTTTAAGTATGTTTTTTTCTGTAGTTTTTTTCAGTCTTCATTGTAACATGATCCTTAAGAAATCATTCTAATATGCTGATTTGCTGCTCAAGAAATGTTTCTTATTATTATCAATACTGAAAATACTTAATATTTTAATAGAAACTGTTTCGTTTTTTCAGGATTCTTTCAATAGAAAGAAAATGAATGATATTTATTTAAAATAGAAATAATTTGTGACATTATAATTGTGTTTACGTTTACTTACTAAATAATAAAAAAAAACTTACTGATGCAGACTTTTGAATGGTAGCAATTGCCTAGTTATAAAAAAAATTGAAATAAATAAAAAAAAAATAAGATAAATTTTAAAAGGCACTATTGAATTAAATGTGTGATTTGTGGCATTAGCATAAAAACCTCATTTATATCCTAATTTACATTTGTAGCATAATTACTAATACAGTTAATTTGTTAGATGTTATTTTGTTACTGCAGTTGGTTAACTTAATAGCAACCATAAATTGTGTAATTTTTTTATCATTTTCCGCATCCAAACGCCCCCAACCCACCGCAACCCAGCCATTATGATTTCAAATGCAGTCCAGTAAGCTGTAAAGAAGATTTAAATCACACACTCACTGGGAAGTAAAGTAACAGAGAGCCACACAGGATCATCTCCAGTAGCAAAAGCCCCGACGATCGGATCCGCTGAGAGACAGAAAGATGGAGAGAAGAAAAGGGTGGGAAGTGGAGAGGGGAAGCAGAGGTGAAATTACTAAAGCTGTCAAGCATGCATGACGTTTGTGCACATGAGGGACCTGTTTGAGTTTGAGTGTGTATCTAAAATAACACATCATAACATATAGCATTGTAAGATATATGTGACTCTGGATGACAAAATCAGTCTTATGTTGCACGGGTTTATTTGTAGCAATAGCAAAAAATACACTGGACGGGTCAAATTTATTGATTTTTCTTTTATGACAAAAATCATTTGGATATTAAGTAAAGATCATGTTCGATGAAGATATTTTGTATATTTCCCATCGCAAATATATCAAAATCTAATTTTTGATTATTAATATGCATGAACTTCCATGGTTCATTTGGACAACTTTAAAGGCGATTTTCTCAATATTTAGTCTTTTTTGCAACATCAGATTCCAGACTTTCAAATAGTTGCATCTCGGCCAAATATTGTCCTTTCCTAACAAACCATACATCAACGGAAAGCTTATTTATATAAATCTCAATTTCGAGAAATTTTCACTTATGACTGGTTTTGTGGTTCAGGGTCACATATATTATAGCAGTGCGCAAAAAAACTTACCTTGGTTCTTCTGCACTGATATGCCACCAGCATGCTGATAAGCACAAGGATCATGAAGAGGCCCTGTACAGCCAGGATGCCTGTCCTCAGGAGCCAGTCTTCCTGCACCCAACACGGGGCTCCATCCTCACACTCATCACAGCCGGGCCAACAGGGCAGACACACAGGGACTTCTGGGTAACAAGCTCGGGTACTATTCCCTGCAACACCATATATAATTTTTCTTTAAACCCATTTTAAATTCATTTAAAAATGTAACTAAATATTAATATACATTAATATCATTCAATCAATCAGTAGCAGCTGAACCTGACAGTCAGTGAATGCCATGCAGTTTTTAAATTTTAATTACATTTTTAACATAAAAATAAATACTTTTACCTTTAATAATCATACATCTTAAAAATCCAAATTATGTAAAGCGGACATCGGATACAAAAATTAACTTTTACATGGAGTTCATATAAATATGTCTTAGCACTGTGTGTGGACACAACCACCCTACAATGATAAAAATCCATTCACTCTTTTTTAATCCCCCAAAACCGGTCTCAATTATCAAGCGTTTTTATTTTCTGAGCAGTATGAAATTATATTGCTTAAGCCCCGCCCACGACCACTGACGGACTGTCTCCTATTAGCATATTTCCACCCTCAGCCTTGTACGCTCCAGCAGCTGTAGCGACAACAATGTCTCTTAAGCAATGCTTTTGTAGTTGGATGTGAAAAACTAAACATAGAAGAGTCTTCATTTTCTCCTGACATCAGAGCCACTGAGGACGCAGTGGATTGGTTTTGTTTTTGATGGTAAAGCCCCACCGAATATCAAAACGGAAGAGACGGGTGAGGTGAGCAGTAGCTCATTATCATTTAAAGAGACACGCACTGAAATGGTTCGCTGTGAACAGAGCTGTTTTTGACAAGGTAAGATGATGTTGTTTTAAACAACAATTGACTAATTTTAACTAAAGTATAATCATACCAACTTGTGGAAAATGGACATCCGATGTCTCCTTTAAGTTTAAGCATTAACATTATTTCAAAAACTATTATATGGCATCATGTTAGATATATAATAGCAAATAAAATCGGACTGAACCCACTGTAAATCCTCTGTTTCTGTGTGACTGAGTTTTAATTTGTTTCCAAATTCTTACTTTTGTTTTCTGTGTCTGGATTTGGACTGTAGTAGCCCTTTTTACATCGGCAGCAGTACTGACCCATCCGAAAGCCCTGTTGTGGCATAGACTCACACTGAGGGGAAGAGAAAGAAAAAGACAAGAAGTCATAAGTGTGCTCAACTGTTGACCTTCAGCAGTAAGTGAATGTCTCGCTTCCAGAACAGGGAGATCAACACTCATGTTCCTGTCAGCGATTGTGTATGATTGTGTTCTCTCTGCTTTCTGCCATTAATTGCATGTGCAGTCTCTCATCAGCGGTTTATCTGCGAGAGTCGGCTGACCCACACATCAGACTCACTCTGAGTTAATCTAAGCTAAATCCTAAATGGAGGGGTAATACCTCTGTTGACAGAGATTTATCTTTTTTATTCAGGAAAATCTAGCACTGTTCACATACATTTATGCTGTTTTCTATTTGATCTTTATTTAATCAGATGAATCACTTAAGAACAAGATTCTTAATAAGAGGATATTGTCATCATTAAGAGGAGCAGATAGGAATCTCTTTTTCAGTCTCTACTTATAGGAGAAATATATTATTTTGCATATCTGTACTTTCCCCCCATAGTTTGGTTTCCCACATTCTTTAAAATATCTTTTGTGTTCAACAGAAGAAAGAAACTCATATATTTTTAGAATCTGTATCTGCTATTTAATAGCCTATATTGAAATACAACAGCAAATTTTAAGATCTTTACAGTATCAAACTATTCATTGTACTGGATGGCCATGTAAATAAATAATAGAGAGTTTGTGTCCAACGTTATATGTAACCTTAAAATATGTATGGGACTATATCATGCATCATGTCAAACTAATGTATCACGCAATTAATGCATCATCATGACACTGTTCTATTAATATGCTGCTCCTCTCATTTATAGGCGGATCAACTCAATTCTCATTAAATTCGTTCAGTGTGCCAAATCCTGCCGTTGCTTAACGTGCAAACACCTGTGAGCTTGTGCTCTGGTAGGATGGGATGATGGAGGGAGTCTGGGTCTTGTGAAAGGGGGCTGTATGAGCTTGTGTCCTCTGGGAGGGGGTCGGAGTTGGGTTGTGGTGTGTGAACATCACAGGATTATCAACCTAATCCTTCAGATCATCCTGCGCCCAGTGCTTACATCTTTAAATAGAAGGTCTGGATGAAAGTGGGAGGATGATGATGGAAAACAGGAAATGTAAAATGTACATAACAGTCCAGAAAAGCAACAAGTAAAGCAGGTGAGGTTTTAATAGATTTCAATCTTAATATCTAGATAATATATAAAGAGATGCCAGATTTGATGGCAACTAGTGTTGTGAAATAAAGTTAATTATATATTAAATATGTGTTCTTAGTTTGTCACACTACAGAAAAATGTGTTATTAACCACCAAGCCAAATTTGAATGATAAATAAAACAGCCAGGTTAATAAAATAAGATCAAAATCTTGAAAAAATAAGCTGTATTTTCTGCTCTCAAGTGCTGGGGGCGTGTCTGCTGTCTGCGTCGAAACCACGCCCACTCGTGGGAAAGCTGCCATCTCTCTCAACTGCCAAATACCGCTACAACCTGAATGGACAGCCGAGCTATTTAGTAAATTATCGCAACCATGTAATATGCATTTATGTGACAAAGGCATAGTGAGCTAGCAAACTGGTAATAATGACAGTAACTTGCTATTGAGCGGGTGAACCACTGACGCTAATGCGCTCTAGTTATTACTAGTTATTAAGCATCCGCTTTTCAACTTACACATGCAAAAGTGACTGATCCCTGAAGCGCTCAATGTTTTTAAAAATGCTGTAGATTTAAGTAGCAAATGAGAATCGCTAAAATTATTCAATATGTCTTGAGACAAAGGTCTTCTTAATGATTTTCAGTTTTGTATAAGATAATTAAAACAGCAGTTTTTAAATAACGAAATAATATGTAAAAGTATGGTATTTAAATCATATTTACTTAAATATTAATTTAGACATTATTTAAAAGTATTTGTATCAATATTGTGCCCCCCTTGCCACCTCATACATTTATGAGATTTTGAAAGAAAATAAACGACTTGATTTCTTTTCACACAAAATCTGTTGCTCCATAAATGTTCAATACAAATGTATGTATTTTTTTGCAATCATACACTTTGGGTGCAGTGAAAAGCACATTTTTTTCTTAGAGGCTGCCTTTAGCCCCATTGTACCCTATATATTTTGGTTGAATTATTGCTTTAAGTGCTCGAGTATACACATAATATAATTGTGTCAATTTTAAGGAACATCAATCCAAAAAAATGATCCTGTGATGTAATTTACAGGAAAAATATTAGAGGAAAGTATAGCTGACAACAAAATTCAATGCTAACACAATGGATTACAGTGGAGAATGAAACATGCTTACAAAGACGCATACAAAAATAAATCACTTCACCGCAAATGTCCTCTTGACATTTAGTGGCAAACATTTTGAGTGGATCTCTGAATGTGTTTTGGTGCTTGTCCCTGGTTTGTGAAATCCACCCATGCACAAACAGCCTTTAATATACTGTTGTATTCATTGTGGGTTAATGTTTCTCTGTTTCTTATTCCAAACAATGCTAACATTTCATTCTGACCACTTAACGAAGAGTCTACAACATAACTTTTCTGACAGTGAAAACACATCATGAACTAACAATCTTACAGCATTTTATTAATCCACATTATATTAATTTCTAAATACAGTGTTATGCAAAAGTTTGGGAACCCCTTGCAGAATCTGTGAAAATAATAATAATAATAATAATAATTTGAACAAAATAAGAGAGATCATATAAAAAGTTATTTTTTTAGTACTGTCCTGAGTAAGATTTTACATAAATGATGTTTACATATAGTCCACAATCCAAAAAAATAGCTGAAATTATTAAAATAACCCCCTTCAAAAGTTTGGGAACCCTTGGTTCTTAATACTGTGTGTGGTTACCTGGATGATCTACGACTGTTTTTTTTTTTTTTGTCGTTGTTGTTTGATGATGGTTGTTCATGAGTCCCTTGTTAGTTCTGAACAGTTAAACTGAGGACTGTTCTTCAGAGAAATCCTCCAGGTCCTGCAGATTCTTCAGTTTTCCAGCATCTTTTCATATTTGGGTTCATATTTGAACCCTTTCCAGCAGTGACTGTATGATTTTGAGATCCATCTTTTCACACTGAGGACAATTAAAGGAGAAGTCCACTTCCAAAACAAAGATGCACATATAATGTACTCACCCCCTTGTCATCCAAGACGTTCATGTCTTTTTATTCTTCAGTCGTAAAGAAATTATGTTTTTTGGGGAAAATGGACTGATATGGTGCCCCAGTTTTCCAAAATGCAGTTTAAATGCCAATCCCAAATGTGGTTGTAAACGATCCCAGCCAAGAAAGAAGGGTCTTATCTAGCGAAACGATTGGTTATTTTCATAAAAACAATACAATTTATATACTTTTTAATCTCAAACGCTCGTCTTGTCTTACTCTGCCTGGACTGTTTTTGTTCCGGTTCATGACAGTTAGGTTATGTTGAAAAACTCCCATCTCATGTTCTCCCTCAACTTCAAAATTGCCCTATATCGCTGTTTTACCTATTTTGTTAAAGGTGTTTGATCTTCGTTGCATGTTCACTTTGCAAAGACTGGGTCGGTACTTCTCCAGCGATGTAGGATGATTTTGAAATGATTTTTGAAGTTGAGGAGAAAATACGATTAGAGTTTTTCGACATACCCAAACTGTCTTGAGCCACAATACACAGAGTTCAGGGAGAGTAAGACGAGCGTTTGAGATTAAAAAGTATTTAAACTGTATTTTTTAAATGAAAATAACCAGTCGTTTCGCTAGGTAAGACCCTTCTTCCACGGCTAGGATCATTAACAACCGCATTTAGGATCGTTTGAAGCTGCATTTAAACTGCATTTTGGAAGTTTAAAATGGGGGCACCATATCAGTCCATTATGAAAAAAAAAGGCTGAAATGTTTTCCTCAAAAAACATAATTTCTTTACGACTGTAGAAAGAAAGACATGGACGTCTTGTATGACAGGGGGATAAGTACATTATATGTGAATCTTTGTTTTGGAAGTGGACTTCTCCTTTAAGGGACTCAAACACAACTATAAAAAAAAAGGTTCAAACATTTACTGATGCTCTAGAAGGAAACACGATGCATTGAGAGCCAGGGGTGAAAACATTTTGAATTTGAAGATCAAGGTAAATTGTACTTAAATCGTCTTCCGGGAAACATGCAAGTATCTTCTGTTGCTTCTGAAGGGCAGTACTAAATGGAAAAAAATTATACTTTAAGAGTTTCTTAATGCAGAGGCTCTTAATGCATAGTGTTTCCTTCTGGGGCATCAGTGAATGTTTGAACCTTTTTAATAGTTGTGTTTGAGTCCCTCAGTTGTCCTCAGTGTGAAAAGATGGATCTCAAAATCATACAGTCACTGCTGGAAAGGGTTCAAATATGTAAAAGATGCTGGAAAACTGAAGAATCTGCAGGACCTTGAAGATTTTTCTGTAGAACAGTGCTCAGTTGAACTGTTCAGAACAAACAAGGGACTCATGAACAGCCATTACAAAACAAACAAACAAAAAAAAACCTGTCGTGGATCATCCAGGTAACCACACACAATATAAGAACCAAGGGTTCCCAAACTTTTGAATGGGGTTATTTTAATAATTTCAGCAATTTTTTTTGTATTGTGGACCATATGTAAACATCTGTTATGTAAAATATCTTACTCAGGACAGTACTAAATAAAAAATAACATGCATTTTGTATGATCTCTCTTATTTTGTTGAAATTATTCACATTTTCACAAATTCTGCAAGGGGATCCCAAACTTTCGCATAACACTGTACACTAATAAATTTTTAATAGTAAACACTGAGACAATCTTTTTTTATGTTCCGCAGAACAAAAGAAGATTTTACAGGTTTGTAACGACTTGAGGGTGAGTAAATGATCACAGAATTTTTTTTTTTTTTTTGGGTGAACTATCCTTTAAATAGTAAGTAATAATGAAGTGTTACCAACATTTTGATTAATCTTGATGAAATGAAATTAAGCCCTGTGGGGTTCCTGCAGTAAGTCCTATATGGAAGAATTAAATCTGAGGTCAGTGTACACTCACCTCCATGCTGGTCTGATTACATTGATGTGTGTTTGCAAACCAGGAGTCTTCACTGGCACACTGATCCACATTGAATCCCTGGATGTTTACGTCGACACGGATCACACCCCTACCACAAGGACACGTGAAGAGATGACAAAGATACAGTAAAGACAACAAAATGACACTAGTGATGGAAGACTAAAGAAGTAATGCAATTAATTAAACAGTTCACTCTGAAATAGACCTTCTATTATTTTGTTCTAAATCAGATGACTTTCTTTCTTCTGTGAAGTACAAAAGAAGGTATTTATGTCCATAAAATGAAAGTCAATGGTGTTCCTTTTTGGAATTGTTTCTTTTCATGAACAGTTCATCTTTTGTATTTCACAGAAAGTAATCAAGGTGAATAATGATTAAATGATTGACAGAATGTCCATTTTTAGGTGAACTGTCTCTTCAAATGAACGGACACTGTTTTTAAAGACATTATGAGTACAAAAAGCACACAAAAATGAGAAACTAAAACAGTGCACTGACCTGAATTCTGGGCTGAGGTCTGGCTTCAAACCATAAAATGGCGTTGAGAGACTGAGTAACCACCCTGGCAAAAAACGTCCATCAACGCACTCAAGGAAAGGGGCTTCGCCCCACTGAACCCCACTGCTATTGATCACATAACTATCCCCACGTGCCCACTTGGGAGTGTCTAGGGTGCTTAGGTCATTTAGAAGAACTCGTTTAGACAAAGCATGGAGGGGTGGAGCGCTAGACTTAAACGTATCAAACCAGCTTTGGTCAGGAGCAGGAGGACGGAAGCCGTTCCAGGCAGACGTCAGGTCCTGCAGGAGAATGTCTTGGGTTGTGGCTTTGGAGGCACGGAGCACCAATTGGGGCTGTTGGATGGTTGGGTCAGCGTCGAATGTTAGAAAAGCCCGTCTGACCAGACCTGGCCTGTCCCCTTCAAGCATGGCCCGCACCAGTGCATGATACCACTCGATATCCTCTCGAACACTTGTTTCTCTCAGCTCACTTGCTTGGAATATCAGGTTGAGAAAGTTGGCAGCATTGGTCAGAGACGCTATGGCTTGGTGCAAGAGAGGGAGAAGGTCTCTAGGTGGAGATCCAAGTCGAACAGGCAGCTGGAAACTCCTTGTGCAGGTGGAGGCAGCCAAAGAGGACGAATTGCCTGTGTAGAGGTAGTTCTCCGCGGCAGATCGGTCCTCCTCCGTGCTTACTTTTACCGGAGGTGGGCTGGTGGGTAGAGCGCTGGAAGACAAAGTCTTCCCTGCTACTGTATTTGGGTCAGTCAGACAAGGAGTTGGGGTGAACTCCAAGCTGGACGTGTCCTCAAGTTCAGACACAGTGGTGAGCTGAGCAGAAAGCAGGCTGGGAAGCAGCAGCAGTAGAGGTAGCAGACCAGCACTTGGGCCCATCCTTGTACTGCTTTTTTGAGAAGGAAAAGATCGGTTTTGCGCTTTCTCACATCCTGAAAGATGCTTTTAAAGTGAAGGGCTCCATTTGTTCTCTATCCCTGGCTTTGTTTCTCCTCTTCGCTTTTTGTTAACAGATTGATAGGTGTCAGTGGTGATAGACAGATAGACAGAGTGCAACCGCACTTCCAACAGCGTCAAATAAGTGTGCATTCATACACGGACTGACATGCACTATTCATTTTCAAAGCTGAAGATGAAGCTCAGAATAGAGGCAACACTTAAACTCCATGCGTCCTGCAATCAGTTGGTCCGGTCCAACCTGGATGTGATGCTGATGAGACCACAAAGACTTTGATCTCCAGCCAGAGGAAACTGTAGTGAGAAACCGAGCTCAACAAGAAAGCGACAACGTGTGGAATACCCCGTTTCGCTCTCTGCTTACCTCTTCACTTACTCTGCAGCCCTCCTGTAAATCTCTCCCTCTCTCCCATCCCTCTCGCTCCCTCTCCCAATCTCCCGGTAGTGGTGAGTGCTGAGAGTGGCACATCTGTTAATGTTGGATTGTTATGATGAGTGTATGTGCATGAGGTTGGGCTGATGGATGAGAGGATGGGAGGGTAATCCTCTCTGTTGGGGTATGCATCAGAATCTCACCGCTTTGTGGATTAACCCAACACTCTCCGGCTGGGTCAGTCATGAGTGCTCTTTTATGGACTGTGTGTGCGACTTTGTGCATCTGTGAATATGTGCGTCTGCCTGGCAGATAAAGTGCACTGAAATGTTAATCTCTGCCTTCTGAACGGCCAACATTTGGTGCAACAATCAGGAAAATTAAAAAATGAAACATGCTCCACATGTGTACTACATGAATGAACGTCTGTCAGATCTGTGCGTGTGTGAGAGAGAGAAAGATGATTCAGACAAATCCAGTCATACTGGGTAATGCAGGCGAATCCTTGTTTTGGTGCCATGGCAACAGGGTTCTGAGATTCAACACTCATTCCTGTGGGGCCCCACCCCCACTCAGGACTGCAGAGGCTGTGGCTGTGTGTATCCCCTTATACACATATGTGCATCTATATACATACATACAGTATGCACACCTAAATGTTTTTTATGCATGAATATGTATGTGTTCAGGCATGTGCAACAATATTGTGTGCATTTATTAGAAGAGGATGTTATCAGTGCATGTAATAATTCTCTGATAACCTACTGTAAAAACACATCTACTTCTGAATATTTGTGTAAACCCATAACTGTAATAAAATTCCACTCTTTGTGTTATGAGACGGCAGGTTTAAAGAGCTCTATGGGCATGTGTAAATGTTTGTGTACAGCGACACCATTCGGTCCATCAGTGAAACTGCATTTGACAAATACAGCGCAAATGAAAAGTCTTGACCACAGAACAATGGGTGAATGTAAACAATAACTGTATTGTATCTGTATATGCCTTTTAATATGCATATACATACAGTACAGTGATTTTAAAATATTTATAGGCGTAGATGAGATTAAATGCTTTTGGAAAGCTGACGTGCCCTGTAGTTTGACATGATGTGTTCCATATAAACTAAACAGAATTTTGCTCATTTTTTTTCCTAATTATTATAACGTATTAATTTATGTGCATTAAATAAAAAAAAGTGTACTATTAAAATTCGTATAAACCTTGTTGGTTAAAATAGTCCATTATGTGTGTGTCAATAGTAAGAACAATTAAAATATTACATTTGTTTTCAGATAAGTTATTCGTGATATTAATGTCCAGCATTATGATATTCTCCTGCCTCTATTTATAGGCCTTGCGTTTGGCTTGATGCTTTACATTTTTAGTATAAGAGGATGAGAGTCATTATTGAAATGGTGATATCATGCAAGTCATTTGTCTTCGCTCATAACGCAACCGATCTGCAGGGAGAGTTTTGTTCGCGTTGGGATCGTGCGGAAAGGCGATGCCACTACAATTGATGCATCATAAACATCAGTCGGTAAGGCCGTCTTCCAGACAACAGCGCGGTAAATGACATGAAAGCAACATTACAGCACGGTGCACGTCACTAAGGGGGACAGCACATAGCCTGCAGCCAAGTGGACAGCAATGGCACCGATAAGACCAAACACGAAACGCATCGAATTTGCGGAAGTGAGCGGGCGGGTGGGGCCTCGCCAGTAATGTGACCACAGACGCCGTTAGGATTGCGTGAAACGAAGCGTTATGTATGACCCTACAAAGACCCGTGGAGATTTTTAAGGCCGGACGCGAAATGAAACGAGGACGTGCGCAATGTTGAAGGGGCGACTGAAATAGAGTTTATATGCACTAATTGTCTGGCGCTGAGTGAGGGGGCTAACTAACACCAAGAGGATTACCATCATCATCATCATCACACAAGCGAGATCTCATGACTGGAGCAATGTGAAACGCTGATATCGCTCATTCCTTCAGTATATTGAGGAATAATAATGAACAACGCGCAAGATATGTCTCCCGATTTTGTCTTGATGCGCCTGGTCTCCGCGGCCGAGGATGACCGCTTGGACGAGGAGAATGGGAATCTGTCGTCGGGCACTGGACTGACGGTGGCTATCAAGGGGAACTTTGAATGCACGCAGAATCACGGCCACATCTCGGCGGTGAACAAAGCTCCGCAGGCCAGCGGAACGGAGGCACCTGACGCGGGAGTGATGGCGACTAGACCTGCGCTGTCTGTGCCGCCTCCTCCTCTTCATTCATCCGAGGCCCACGGGTACGATCTCACCCACCGAGGTGGAATGGGGCCTCAGCTGTTGGTGTTCAGAAACATATCGAGAGACTCGGAAGCATTTGCCGAGAACAACTCGGAGGATCAGCGCAGGGCTTTTGAGGACCAAGCGGTACTCGCTTCCGAGTCTGGCGCTGTGGACGCTCAGCATCCGCCTACATGGACGCTGCATCCGCAGCTCAAGCTGCCAGCGGTTGCTACGGATACGGATGGAGCCGAGCTGTGCCACCGGCATCGCTTGATCACAGACAAACAAGACTGGCCACCGGTGGTGGATCACAAAACGAGCTCGATGACAGAGCCGGGCTGGAGCTGCACGACGGCACAGCGGCAGCTCCAGCTGCCCGACGGTCCCGTGCTGGAGCTTGCGAGGAAATTCGGCGAGCTGGGAGTCGTTCCGGTACCCGAGTTTCTGCTCAAGGATGGCGAGCTGCAGCACTGCTCGTGTCAAAGCGTGCTCGGCTCGGCTGGAATCAGGCAGGGAGAGGACCCGACCGAGACCAGCGATGCGCTGCTGGTGCTCGAGGGCCTCGGGTCAGAGGAGGTGAACGGCCTGGGCATCAATGCCTGCCAGAAGACCGAGTCTCAGAACGCTGAGCCGGGCGCGTTTACGCTCAAGTGTTTCCCGTCGGTGCTGTCCGGACAGGCTATGGGGGTGTCCGGGGGACTTTGCTCGCCGGCGTGTTGTTTGTTACGAGACTCGGTAAACACAAGGCCTCAGGCCCCTACCAGCGACAAACTGACTCCCGAGGTCCTGTCCCAAGCCGAACCCAGCCAGAACACCCCGTGCTCTAGCCAGGCGTCCACACCGAAGGCCCGGCCGGACAGGAGCACGACCCGGGCGCATCTTTCCGCTGCGGGCGGAGGCGAGAAGACTCTGAAAGTACCAGGGAAATCCAGGAAGGGCTCCCTTAAAATACGCCTGAGTAAACTTTTCAGAACTAAAAGCTGTAGTGGCTCTAACAACCTTTTGGACAAGAGACCCTCAGTCACGTTCTCCATATCCTCAGCGGGCAGTTTAGTTGACATGTCTGGAGCAAGCGGTGGGGAACAAGACACGGCCAGGTGAGTTCTTCTGCCCTTAATGAAATACTGAAGCTTTAACCATTTTTATATATACATGTCTTTTTTTCTAGGATTCCTATATATATATATATACATATGGGGCAATTTCATGTTTGTTTTCAAACAGGTCACACAGTCATACCTCAAACCTGAATTTAATAAATTTATTTATAATAAATAAATAAAAACTTAATTTATTTAAAGTTGCTAACCACTTGCTAGATACTGACTACATCTTTCACAAGATTTTTAGGTTTTTATGCTTGATGAACAGGAC
This sequence comes from Labeo calbasu, assembly GCA_019740295.1. Lineage (NCBI taxonomy): Eukaryota > Metazoa > Chordata > Actinopteri > Cypriniformes > Cyprinidae > Labeo > Labeo calbasu. The sequence continues at coordinate 18,567 of JAHKKF010531900.1, read as the reverse complement.
AACCATTGTATGTGGTTTGTAGCCTAACCATTTTTTGTTTTTGTTTTAGCACAACACAGAACTTAATTTAGTATTAAATCATAATCCTCTTCCTAAAAACACATGGGAATTTGAGTAGGGAACACATGGTGTATTAGTATTTATTGTTTACTTACCTACAAACTATGGCTTTTAACCCTTGGCTTTTCAGTAGATTGTGCAGCTTTAAATTTGACTCAAAAATATTTAACTTTTCAGTCAAAGACGTACCCCCTAACAAATACTGATTGAAATCAACCAGGAAATGGGACACTTTTTTTTTTGCACATTTTTTTAATAACATAAATAGTGTTACTCCATAAATATTCAATAGGAAATATATGTATTTTCTGTCATAAACTCATACAACATATTTCAAGGGGAGTCCTTTAACGTGGTGTACTTAAAAAAAAAATCATGATTTTTAATAGTTTTCAATGTGGCTCTCAGTGTCGTATTTCACCCAAGGATCACAGGTGAGTGCAGTTTTTGTATGAAATATAAGACATTTATAATGTGATCATTAGGCTAAAAATTATACAATAAACTTGAAATACAGGACAAAATAATGTAAATTCATATGTTGTCTTTCTCAAACTCTAATAATTAAAATGATTTTGTTTCTGCAGCCAACCTGGACTAACAAGGGCACAAAGTGCCTTTTCCGCAGCCTCTTTTACTCCCGTTTTTACAGGTAAACGAAGAATCAAGGGAACATAATGGGGTGGAAGCTAAAGGAATTCTTAGAATACATTAAATGAAGGCACATTTGCAAACCACTAATGAGCTTACACAGTGCATGAGAAATATAATGACACAGATACACGATTTGGATGAGATTAGACTCATTTTAGGCCAATCTTTGGAATTAAACTACATTATTCTACTGAATGTTGTTAATGTTGTTCTTATGGATCTTGTCATTAAGTTCTGTATTGTGGCTCTGGTCACAGGAGAGACTGTGTCCTTGGTTGATGTGGACATCTCTCAGAGAGGCAGGAACTCCCCTCACCCTCCTACTCCTCCACCTCCCCCTCGACGGAGCCTCAGTCTGCTAGGTGAGCCCCACTACAGATGTTCACACACCTCCTTGATCTCCTTCGTTTCTTCTCTCCTTCATTCATACCTTTCACATCTCCATCTGTTTCACACTTTTTAAATATTTCTCCAGTAACCTCCCCCATGTATTCACACCCTCCCCGGTGTATTCCCTTTATCCTTTCTGCTGACACCTCTGTCGTCGGTATCTGTCTGTGTGCATAGTTTTATACACTACCGTTTAAAGGTTTGGGGTTGATACGATTTTTGTATGTCTAATGTTCACCAAGTCTGCATTTATTTGATCAAAATGACAGTGAAGTAGTAATATTGCGAACTATTATTACAAAACTGTTTTCCATTTGAATATGATGGCACTGCAGTGTCACATGATCTTTCAGAAATCATTATACTATGCTGATTTGCTGCTTAAAGCAATAGTTCACCCAAATATGAAAATTCTGTTGCTAATTGCTCATTGTTAGAAACCCGTAAGATTTTCGTTCATCTTCGGGAACACAAATTAAGATTTTTTTTTAATGAAATTCAAGAGCTTTCTGACCCTGCATAGACAGCAACACAACTGACACTTTCAAGGCCCAGAAAGGTAGTAAGAACATTGTTAAAATAGTCCATATTTTAATTTTATGAAGCTACAAGAATGCTTTCGTTGAAGCATATTGAAGACTAAGACGATAGAGAAGAAATCGTTGGATAAGTCATTGTTTTTGTTGTCTTTGCGCACAAAAAGTAGCTTCATAAAATTACGGTTCACTGTCATCACTGTCACATGGACTATTTAAACAATGCCCTTACTATCTTTCTGGGCCTTGAACATGTCAGTTGCGTTGATGTCTATGCAGGGTCAGAAAGCTCTCTGATTTGATCAAAAATATCTTCATTTGTGTTCTTAAAATTAACAAAGGTCTTACCGGTTTGGAAAGACATAAAGGTGAATAATTGACAGAATTGTCATTTTTGGGTGAACTATACCTTTAAGAAATGTTGCTTATTATTATCAACATTAAAAACAGTGCTGCTTAATATTTTTTGTGGAAACCATGATGAATTTTTAACCCTGAATAGAAAGTTCAGATAAGCAATAGCATTTATTTGAAGTAGAAATCTTTTGTAACATTATACATGGCTTTTTTTTTGTCATTTCAACACATCCTTGATGAATAAAAGTATTAATTTCTTTATTTAATTTTTTACTAAACCCCAGACTTTTGAATGATAGTGTACATACATGGAATTAACATGCATTTTGCGATTCACTCACGAGAGGTGGGCACTAAAAATAGACATAAGTATATAAATACGGTCAACATATTTTGTGAACATTCAAACCCGTTTAACCAGATCACATTTGTGTTGTAAATGCTAATCTGTGTCAGACAACATCAAAGGACCGCCTACTCACCTGTTAATCAAATTGTTTTTGTGCTGAATCAAAATGCAATGACACTGGCATAGTAAGTAACATACGTGGTCTTGAAAACAGAGTCCTTCTCCTTAAAAACCCATTACAAAAATTCAAAAAAGACTGTTGAGATGCATGTTACTTTGTAATCTCTGTGATCTGTGACCTCTGTGATCAAACCCGAGGCGGATGTTGATGATTCCGTGTAGGATGTCAGCCTACATGCTTATTCTTTCACTTTGTCCTTTCATTTCCCTTTTTTTATTCAGACTTTATTCTTTTCATTTCATGGTTACAGAAGTCCCTGATTGCATTCTACAAGCATAAAATTCATAGAAGCGCCACTTAAAGTGAGTTATTGTGTAAGCCTAGGTGTGGTTTGACTTGACCAGAATTGGCACAGAGGCGAGCAGTTCCGTTTTTAATAAAGTGAGGCCTCTGCACATGCTCTTCCAGTACATCAGCTCAGCATGGTAGTGCGGTCTTTGTAGTGAAGATTGAAAAGATCTCAATACTGGAGAGCTGAATATTTATGTATGAAGAAGCAGTCTTTATCATGAGTGAACGAAGATGATTAGGTATGTGGATTATTCAGTCATTGTGTGTTTGAAGTTGATTGTTTATCATGTTTAGGGTAGAGCTTTTAAGGAAAATTCCAGGTTTCAGTAAAAGTTAAGCATTTGTGGCATAATGTTGATTGCATTCAAATAATTTTGATTCTTTTTTATGAAAAGAAAAATGGAGGTTACAATGAGGCCATAAAGCAGACAGTTTAAAAGCATATATTCTAACCTTGTAATTTTATAGAAATCACTTACATTATTTATTTTTCTAAGAATTTTGTATTTTTTGAGCTGTAAAGATATTTAAATAATTGTTACAGATGTTTTAAAGTTTAGAGAATTGTGTTGTCATGGCAAACAAAGTTGTAAAACTGAATATGACTACACTGAATAGGTTTGTAAGTAGTGCTGTCAAACGATTAATCGCAATTAATCGTATCCAAACTAAGTTTTTGTTTACAAAATATATGTGTATCCACCTTATTTTTCCCATAAGAGAGGGTGCAGCCATTTGTAAATTTTTTGTGTCTGGCTTCCGGTCTCATCCACTTCCAGCTATTTTTAGCTGCACAATAAGCTNGTTTTGCTGCTTGATATCGCAAACTGGTGTGTCTTACCATATTATTTTAACGTATTATCTTAATTACGAACATACTGGTTTATAGTGCAAACTGTTTTACCGTTTACTGCGATATTATTCTCGTTATTTACCTATAGCGGATTATGAACCGGACGTCTAACACATTACCAGAAAACAGCTTACTTCCGCATTGAAAAATAAGGTGGATACTGTGTATATTTATTATGAATATATAAATGCACACACATGCATGTGTATATTTAAGAAAAATGTGTTTATATATTTAAAAATATTTGTATATAATATAAATTATATAAATATAAATATTATAGATGTAAATACATGGAAATATTTTCAAAGTATATACTGTATCTGTATATTTATATATACATAATTAATATACACAGTATACTATATATAGTATTGGATGCGATTAATCGTTTGACAACACTACTAGTAATTGATGTTTTCACACTACAATCATTTTAACACTCATATTGTGGCTGGACTAATGAAACTAATGTGAGTATTTTAACCTCCATTGTAAGAGATTTTACACAGATTTGTTTTTTTTTTTATGGTAATCAACATTGTGTCACAAACTGAACCAGGGTTATTATATACTGTAAAAAAAATTGAGTCAGCTTAAAATAATTTGTTACCTGGCTGCCTTAAAATTTTAAGTTCAGTCAACTCCAAAAGAGTTTATTTAACTTGAAATGTTAAGTTATGCTAAGTGACAACTTAGATATTTGAGTTGAAAAACAGCTGGGAAGAAATGAATTTTGCAGTGTCGTGAGTGTGTGATTGAATGCACATGCATATATATAATATTATATAGAATTTTTTTTATTATATTTTTAAAAAATACAAAAATGTAGAACAAAGCTACTAAAATTGAACTAAAACTTAAATTAAAAACTAAAAATATAAAAATGAAAACTAAATCAAAGTATTAATTAAAAACTACAGTAGTATATAATTAATAATAAGACTGTATTAAAACTGAATTATTCTTAAAAAAAAAAAAAAAAAAAAACAGTTGGGAAGAAATGAATTTTGCAGTGTCGTGAGTGTGTGATTGAATGCACATGCCAGGATTCTTCCAGATGCCCGTGTTGTTTTCCCATGTTGCAGTTCCCCACGTCATATGCTTCCTGTCATGGTGTCTTAGTCTTCAAGTGCTATAAGAGGATCAGATATTGTCACATAATTGGAGGATTTGTCCTGCTCCTTTATGGTTCAGACAGGCAAAACTACATGTTATTCATACAAAAAGCACAGGTCATTGAATTTAATAGTTCCAGTACTGCGGTGGGCTGTGTTTTGATCGATTTTGGTAATATATGCAAGAATGGATGATATTGCCGTCCCTTTGCTCTGAAGCTGAATGGTGTTAGTGTTGAATTCAGTCATGTTCTGATTCCTCTTCATCGCCCGTGGCACCTGTCTCATTCTAATAGTCTTTAACCTTCTGTCTACCCTTCCATTGCTTTTTCTATGACATCTCCTTATTCTCCTGGCTCTGAACCCTCCCTCCTGCTCTCTTCCAGACGATATAGGTGGGCCGCAGCCTGGGCCTTTCCTAGTGAGTGTAATGGGGGCCTCCCTGCAGTCTCTCCCTCTGCCTCTTCCTCCTCCTCCCCCTCTCCACGCTACCATCCAGCATAGTCTCAGCCTCAATGGTAAGACTTGGGTGCAGTGGAGGGGGCGGTGTGTGTGTGTTTCAGGGTGTCTTTCTGGTTCTGAGAGCAGATTCCAAACCTCCTCTTTCCCTTGCTGCAGACCAGCTTCTTCTCTCAGAAGCACCTTTATTCCATTAAACGTGAAGGAAAATGGAATAAAGTGCGAATGTAATTGTGGTATTCTTGTGAAAGGCAAAGGCAAAGACAATACATGACACCCGCCGCATGTATCGTTTGCTTAACAAAGGCTTTGGTTAACACTGTGGTTTCGTTTTTCAGTTCCTTTTGCAGTTCAGAGGAAAAAGGCTTTGTGACTAATGTGCGTTTGTAGAGAGAGGAAGTGTCGTAGCATATTTTGCTCAATGTCTCATATGGAAACTTATGTATGAGATAAAATGGAGATTAAAGATATGGTAACTACAACATAGCACGTACGCATGTTTAGTTGATCAGTGTCATCAGTGTCCTGCAGTGTGATATGCTGCTATAGGGCAGACCGGGACAAGTTGTCACAAAGGGGAGTTTCAGTAAATTAGCAATTTTTTTTTTAAATTCTGTTTGCAAACAAAACTTTGTTGTGCTCTAGCTTTTGGGTAAACAAGTGAACACAATGTATGACACAACTGGGGCATGTTGTCACAAACGATCAACGCATGCAATAATGGTGAAAATGTTCAATTGTCCGATAGAGAAATTAACATTTAAAATAAACCTAAAATAATCTTGTGTAACTGTAAATACAAATACTATTGTGTAATTGTTATACACAGTTTGTTTAAAAACCTCATATTGGGATATTTGCACAATTTACAATTATAACACATTAATTAAAATTATGTCACGCTATAATGAGAAACTGATGAAATGGTGATCCCTTACAGAACCTAAAATATACACTTTCCCTTATCTAAATATTATTATTTGTCGTAATTTGTCAACTTTGACTACCATTCAAAAGTTTAAAAAAATATTTTATTCAGCAAGGATGCATTAAATTGATTGAAAGTTACAGTAAAGCTAATTGTTATGTAACAAATGTAATGTAATTGTTCTTTTTAAACTTTCTATTTATCAGACAATTATGCTTTCCAGAAAAATATTAAGCAGCACAACACTGCTAATAATTATAATTGTTTCTCGAGCAGCAAATCAGCATATCAGAATGATTTCTAAAGGATGTGACATTGAAGACTGGAGTAATGATGCTGAAAATTCAGCTTTGGATCACAAGAATAAATTACATTTTAAATGATACTAAAACAGATACAGGGTTTTTGAATTACAATAATATTTCGTAATATTACTGATTTTACTGTATTTTTGATCAAACTTTTGAATGGCCATTTAAGCAAGTTTTAGATGAAATACTAGTTAGTCTGATCGCAACTTAATATTTGCTATTTTATTTAAAAATGGTCCATTTGTCTCTCAGATGCTTTCTTCCGGGCACTTCCACATTCGGCCCCATCACCAATGGAGACTCCGGCCCCTGCTCGAGTGGCCCCGCCCCCAATCATGTGTCCACTGAGAGGAGCCGATTCCAGCAGCTTCACTGCCAGCCTGAGAGAGCTGGAGCGGGTGAGAGACAAAAACAGTTGACATGAAGTCAAGAAACAACAGAAAATTTCCACTCATTTAACTGGAATATTGATCAGCATGTTTATCTATAGATCTTTTAACTGTGAATAACAACTGTGGTTTCCTGTGGTTGTGGGTTTCGTGTGTTTTTTCTATAAGCATCCTTTCAACACATTTGTATGGTAATTGTGTGTTTGTGTCTGCAGTGTGGCTGGTATTGGGGGCCGATGAACTGGGAGGATGCTGAAATGAAGCTTAGAGGAAAACCAGATGGCTCGTTTTTGGTGCGGGACAGTTCAGACCCACGGTACATCCTCAGCCTCAGCTTTCGCTCACAGGGAGTCACACACCACACGCGTATGGAGCACTACAGAGGTAAACACGCATGTATATACATATCCGTAAACTCTTTTTTGACATATCAGACTCAAAAGTGTAGCCAAAAAACACATAAATACCTGATCTAAACCACATCCTCAAGTCCAATTAATAGATTAGTACTGACTGCACTGCCTGAACAAACAATTTAGATTTCACATCCTGCAGAATGAGAGTTACTCCTCAATTCAGATTTGAAAAATCAATTCAGTTGTCATTAAATGTTTTCACATCCCCATTTAATTTACTATTCATTACAATATGTGAAACATCCCGTGTCATTCATTTAGAGTGCATTTTTTCATAGTCTGATCAAAAACTATGGTTTCCAGTTAAAACTTCAGTTTGTTTGTCTAAAAGCAAATAACACTCCCCATTGAAAAATATTACAAGTATTTTTGTCAGTGTGCAGAAAACATGCTGGGTTTTGTTAATTTTTCTTTTTTTTTTTGTAAGTACATAACAGAAACTGTGATGCATATTTTAAATTGACATCACAATAAACAAAGTTGTCTTAATTTATAGAAAGTAAATTAAACATTGACTAACAAAATGTTTTTTACTTTTATCTTAAGTGAAAATGCTACTTTGATGTAATAGCTTATGTAGATTTTGTTACAATGAAATTTAGCTTTAAAAAGCAAAATAAATAATTAAATAAATAAATAAGTAAATTCTCTTGACTAAGAATTTTGGCTAATAAAAATTAATTTAAAAATTTGGCTTATGTCGAAAAAATATATTGATATAGTCTTAAATAAATAAATTAAAAATTGTAAAATTTAAATTTGAACCAAACCATAAATATAGCTTGAACTAATATAACAAATACAGTTGGATGGTGTAAAAAGTTTGCATTAGCACTTAAAGAAAATACATGGTCAGGTCAAAGTTTCTGTATTATTTTTGGTCAATTTCTGTCAGTTTTACTGGTAGTCCACTGTATGAAGAATTTTTGGGTGTAATTTATCACAGTTTACTTTATTTTGCTATTCTCACTTACATAAATGAACTATAGTGTCCTGCACCAACTACTAAAAAAAATATCAAAAATTACATCTGGTATCTGAATCATTTTTTGTTTGACTGTATGTCCAAAGTATAGTTTTTCAGTGTATTTTTCCTTAAAGTTTGTTTTTCGCTTTTCAGGAACCTTCAGTTTATGGTGCCACCCTAAATTTGAGGACCGCTGCCATTCTGTGGTCGAATTCATTGAGCGAGCCATCATGCACTCTAAAAATGGAAAATTCCTCTACTTCCTACGTTCACGTGTACCTGGTAAGGCAACAAATGTCCCGCTCAACTGACAAGACATTGCAGACAGGATTCTCAGCAACTACTGCTGAATGAAAAAAAAATTAACTGATGCAGGAGGGATAAATAGGGACAAAAAGTGGCTTAGACTTCTTTTTCATCTTTTTTTCTTGGAAAATTATGGGTGTCAGGGTTGTGCACAGAGGGTGGGACATTGGCTAAATGCTACATTTGAATATCAATATATGTCGTTTTTTCACAATTTTAAGGCGGTATATAAACATTTTATGTGTTTAAAACTAGCAACATTTCATGATAGATTAATTTTATGTTAGATAATGGTTTTAACATGTACAGTGCACAGCATAAATGAGTACACCCCCTGTAAAACGTAACAAATTCACCAATTACTCTTTACTTAGATGACATGTTAGGGTTCTTTGGAGATATAATGTTTCAACAAGCCTGCTTGATCAGTTACCAAAAAAGAATGTCAAAATTACTTCAAAGTGATAAAATGTTGTGTTGCAAAAATGAGTACACCCTCCTAAAAGTTTCTAAATAAAGCTTAAAAAAATGACATGTAGGTTTAAGGCAACTTTTGATCAACAGGTATGTATATTGAAACAAAACTTTTAAAGACAGGTCATTTCCTGACAATTAAAAGTGTTATATAGTTTACTGAATCATACTCAGACTTAATGCTGGCAACAATGGAACCACTTGAGAGAAAACTGCCAGGAGATTTATTTCTTAGCATAAAAGAGAACAGTGGTACAAGAGGTATACCAAATTATTGTTTTAAGTGTGAAGATATAGCAGTAACACTGACATTCAAAAACAATGGACTTGTGACAAGGCTCCTGAAATAATCAGGTCTTCACTTTAAGTTTTCATTTAGTGATGAGTAAATTTTTCTAGAAAAAGAGCAGGAGAAACACCAAGAAAGTGTCAAAGCTATGAAAAGAATGACACTTATCTCACCAAGTATGACACAGCCTGCAAAAGTGACACACATGGTTGTTGTCACCACTAAAATTACCTACTGTAACCAAAGCACAATAAACTAATTTAACCTCTTCCAAGGCCCATATTTACAAAATATAGACTTCTGGGAATTCATACTCTGGTCTCAAGAGACCAAGTCAATCATTTCGGATCCAAAAGCATCCAAAATGTTCTATTGTTGCTAGAGGAGGAGTATAGTGAGAAGTGTCTGGTACCCACAGTGACTTTCAGTGGTAGTAAAGCTCTTATATTGGGATGTATGAGTGCTGAAGCTGTGAGGGAGTTGTGCTTTATCAACGCTGTCATGAATTCAGATGTAGTACAAAAACTTGAAACAGAAGATGCTACCCTCTCCTCATTCCCTGCATTATTTCAGCATGACAATGAAGATATTCATTCTCAAAAGGTGAAAATCCTTCAGTAGGCATGTATTTCACTCAGTCTTTTAATGCTCTTGAGCAGCTGTCGGGGATTCTGCAGAGATGAGCTAAGCAACACTCCCCATTAAATACCAGGGCATTAAGGAGGTCGTCCTCCAGGAGTTAAACAGGACAGATGTGGCATTTTGTCATGAACATGTACACTCAGTGCCAAGAAGGGTCAGAGCCATATACTTCTGGAGGTCTGGAGGTCTGGAGTTCTGGAGGACATACTAAGTACTAGAATATTATACATTTTCTGAATTAAATGTAGGGTGTACTCATTTCTGCAATCCTTCATTTAAACAAAATCGGCTAACTTACTAATTTTACAGAAAATATAATGGCATATATTTTTTGGTTTTTATTAAGTATATGTTTAATACATTTCAATTTTGCCATCTTTCTATGAATTATATTAATGATCATTAAGAAAATACATCTTTTATATTTATCTAAATATATTTAGAGGGGGTGTACTCATTTATGCTGTGCACTGTAGATAAAAGTCTGATTTTGAGTCTGAAAAGTCTGAATTTGGTTTTATTTTTGTAATTTAATTTTTTTGTTTTGTTTTAGTAGTTTTTAAATTTGCTTTTGTTCATTTTGTGTGTTTTTAAATATTTCTATTTAGCTTTCATTTATTTTTATTTCCGTTTTAATAATTTAAGTGCTTACTATATTTCACTTAGTTGTCAAGGGATATTTAAAACTTTCATTTTATGTTTTTTCATCTAATATTTTTTCTAATTTTATTTTAGCTTTATTTCACTTAAAAACTGTTTGAAGTATTTTTCGTGTCTGTTAACCATAACAGTTGTGCAGTGTAATGTGCTTGTGGTTGCAGTATGCACAGACATAAAGAGCAGAGTTTATTTATATTGCTCGTAAAAACCAAAACCAGGTTTGAGTGTATAAGAAATAAAAGGTCAGAGCAATGAAACGTGTGGGGTGTCTGTTTTAGGGTTGCCCCCGACCCCTGTTCAGCTGCTCTATCCGGTCTCACGCTTCAGCAATGTGAAATCACTCCAGCATCTGTGCCGTTTCTGCATTCGACAACTCGTCCGCATAGACCACATCCAGGAGCTGCCCCTTCCAAAGTATGACTCACTCACACTTTACCTAATTTTTTTTATTTAGATTTCTGATACGCAACCATTCAGAGGTTTGAGGTCTGTATGATTGTTAAAGGGATAGTTCACCCAAAAATGAAAATTCTGTTATTAATTACTCATCCTTATGTCGTTCCAAACCCGTAAGACCTTCGTTCATCTTCGGAACACAAATTAAGATACACAGAATCACAGAAACGCAACTGAAACGTTCAAGGCAGAGAAAGGTAGTAAGGACATTGTTAAAATAGTCCATCCTTGGCCTTGTACGTGTTAGTTGCATTGCTGTCTATGCAGCGTCAGAAAGCTCTCAGATTTCATCAAAATATCTTAATTTGTGTTCCGAAGTTGAACAAAGGTCTTGTTTGGAACAACATAAGGGTGAGTAATTAATGACAGAATTTTCATTTTTGTGTGAACTATCCCTATAATGTTTTATAAAAAAAGTATTATCTTATATTCACCAAGGCTGCATTTATTATCATAAATGAGCAATTTGGTTTTAATGGAACAAAAATGTATACATTTTAAGCAATTTTTAGTAAAAAGTGCCTACAAAGACTAACTTTTATTTTTTCGTCTCAGACCACTCATTGTCTACTTGAGGAAGTTCTATTACTATGATCCAGAGGAAGAGATGTACCTGTCAATCAAAGGCATGCGCCAGGCAGCAGGTGTGGAACAGGAAGCCGAGTCTGAAACATAGCCAGATCGCTCCTTTTCACTGTAGGTACTTGCAGCGTTGACTGTTCTACATTCATTATATTGTACTCAACATGTTTAAATAACAAAATGCAAACATATTATTTTTTAGGATTTCTGTGTGTGGGTAATAGATGGAACAGCGCATGGACACTTCCTGGTGCACAGCTCTGCTCCAACTCCCTGCCAGTCTTCCAGCAGAAGCCAATGAACATCAGCCGACTGGCCCCTCCTCTTTGACCAATACGCGGACAGAGGGAGTACAGAGGAGTGCTGGAATACTGTCTATGTTGAGCAGGCAAATAAATCCAGAGACTGACATGATAGACAAAGGACTCGAAAGGTCACTGGACAGCAAACAGTGGACTTATAAAAAAAAGAATAAGTTAAAAAAAAACGAACAAGGACATTTGACTTGGGGTACTAGCAAAAGCCTTCATCTGTAGGTTATATTACACTGGAGTTTTTAAACTGGCCAGTTTGTGAATCCGTCTCTGTTTGGTTCTTCTTTCTTTCTTCATCAGGCCCCTGCCCCTGGGTGGAGTGTGTGACCCCTTTATTTGTCCTTTCCCTGATTGTAACTCCTTCAGTCTGATCAGGCCACATGAACTGTATTTTGAGTAAAAGACAAAGTAAACTTGAAAATAAGTGGTGGTATACTTGATGACTTTTTCACATTATTTATGATTTAGGATTATGATCGGTTGAATTTAAGTTGGTCTCACCATTGGATGCATCTGTTTTTTCCTTGCAAATCACTAAGTTACTATGCATATATGTGTGTGTGACCCTGGACCACAAAAACAGTCATAAGTAGTACAGGAATATTTGTAGCAATAGCCAACAATACATTTGCATAGGTCAAAATTTTCGATTTTTCTTTTATGCCAAACACCATTAGGATATTCAGTTAAGATCATGTTCCATGAAGATATTTTGTAAATTTCCTACTGTGAATGTATCAGAACTTAATTTTTGATTAGTAATATGCATTGCTAAGCCTTCATTGTTTCGATGCCGGAGCAGGGATGTAAGTTAGACAAGAATATCTCAGATTGAGCGATTGAGGTTGTGTTTCTGGATATAATAATGAACATAGTGGTCGTCATTTACTCCGACATCTGAGCCACTGAAGATGCAGTGGATTACATTTGTTTGTAAAGGGAATGCGCCTCACGATCTACATAAATGCGTCTATGTTCGCGCAAATCATTCGTGATCCAGCTTCACTTACAGCAGAACTGAGTATAAGGTTTTTTTTTTATAAATCTCTGCAATCACCTTTCCTAATAACATGCTAGTTAGCAAGTTTCACGGCTAAACACATTAAATGCGGCTAAAGTAAACAATCTCTTTTAGAACAGCAGGTCACTCCACAGAGAGTAGAGAGGGGCGGGGCATTTATGAGGGGCAGCTCATTTGCATTTGCAATCCCTCAGAATTGGATGATTTTTGCAGAGCTGATTTTGGCAAGGTAAAAAGGTTGTTGTTTTACACAACCATTGAGAATTTTTAACCAAAGTATGTTATAGACTTTTCATTAGACCCTAAAGAATCATATCAACTCTGATGACCCCTTTAAAGATGAGCATTGACCTATCCTAACCTAACAAACCGTACATCAATGGAAAGCTTATTTATTTAGCTTTCAGATGATGTATAAATCTCAATTTAAAAATTACCCTTATATCTGGTTTTGTGGTCCAGGGTCATATATATATATAATTAATATGTTGTTCTGTATTAAGGCAAGGCACCACAGGCAAAAACATTGTTTTTTCATGCACTGGTCAATTTTAAGAATTGGCTTTTCATAATGTGATATTTCAGACTAGTGGAAAGGAAACGTCCAAAATACACAATTTTGTTGTATGCACTTTATCTATTTGTGTCTATTTGCGATTTCAATTATGATACACTTCAATAATGCCTACACCAAACTTTACAGTTTTTTTTTTCCTGTCTATATTCTGAATGTTTTTAGGGAGGAACTTGTTCTTATATTATATGCTTGTTTTTATACAACATTTCATTCCTAAAAACATGGTAAAAAACTTTTTTTTTCTGGCTGTTGACAGTCTTTTCTGATTTATGGGGTGATAAAAAGATATATCCAAAATCCTCTCTTTAAAAACCATTGTCAGCAAACTATGTCAACAAAATGAAACAAGAGTTTTGAACCTGGCTTCGTCCAATGTTTGGATTTCTGTTGTGGAATCACATTCTTAATATAATCAATCAATAATGTAATCAACTGGGAAAGTATGGTGATATCTATTTACCCTATTCACCTGGAATGCCTTGCCATAATACTATGGTATATGACTGAGATAATCATTCAATATGATTGTATTACTATTTGCCTCCATCATTATATCATGGTAACACTACAGTACTTTTTTTGCGTGACAGACGTTGTACTAAAAATGTAGCTGGGACATCACATACGTTCATTTAGCTGTCAAAATGGACATTGCATAGACTTTAATTGTATTTATATAGATTTGGTCAGCCATATTGGTGATACTCGGATGTAAACAACAGCAGGATTGCACTGTTAATGTACTAATGAATACATTGTTCTATTAATTTATGCTGTCTAAACCATGGGAAAAAACGTATGGAAGCTGCTAAATCATATAAAGAAGGATTTAGTAAGGAGGAAAGGGTGCAATATTTTGACAAACTAAAATTAATAGGTGGAACAAATATGTAAGAGCAGTATTAATTAAGATATTTGCCTAATATTTCATCTGCCTGACCAGAAATGATAAGAACAAACTTGAATGTTGTCAAGATTCTTGCCCTGGAAATCCTGGTTCAGTTTGGCCAACCACAAACATTTGGCCTTTTGTTCCTCAGGCAGTTTTTTGCACTCTTCTCCTTGATTTGTTATAACTTTTGGCAGTCTATATTACTCCAAAACATGACAATACTTGACCATTTTCAGCATTAATAATCATGCAAAATATGCGAGTTTCATTCGGTTCAGTGGCATTGTTTACGTTCCGTGCCGCCAATATGACCTATTGATGAGGCGTTGTGAAAACACTTTATACAGCTAGTTCTAAATACTTTAACCCTAATCCACACCCTAACAGAAAACTTTATGCGTTTTTACAATTTTTAAACAAAAACTTTGTTTTTATATTTTATTTACAATAAGCCCCCAAAAAAGGAGGTTTTGTCAGGTTTAGCACTCTTCCGAGTACAAAATTGTCTCCAAATATGGTTAAGTATGTATATACACATTTTTATTTCATCCTTTGGTTTTTATATTGAGCTAACAATGCCTAAACAATAAAATAAAGTAATACTGGGGCCTCTTGAACAAATAGCATTTGCAAAATGTTATGCTGGAGAATCATAACATTTTGGCGTTGACAGAACAGCTGGATGCATTAATGAGATGCACCGTCCATCACCTGTAGGCTGCGCAACAGCCATATAATCTAATAGAGCGCCTGCTTTCATATTACAATAGAAAAGTACCAAAGTGCACGCAGGTTGTTGGATCCAAATAGTTGTCAATTACTTTTGATTGATACTCTTTACCCATTTCTACTGGGCGAGCTAAACGTCAGTGAAATTCAAACCTGTGTATTATTGGCTCGACTTATTATTTTGACTCCTTCACAACGCCCGCCTTTTTCCTGAAAATTCGACAATCTATTGGCCAAAAATATATCCATCAGCTGTCATAAAAATGCTACCTCATCTCATTGGCGGGAACCAACGTCAATCAGAGAAATTCTGTACTATGATTGGTCAGGATCGCGAGCTGGCGCTGATTGACAAGTAAGCTGATTGGCCAGCGAGAGCGGGTGGGGCGGTATCTCGTGTGGGCTCTTCAAGGCTTCACGGAGAGTGAATGTCGTCATGAGCGGTGGGTAGGAATTATAACGTTGGTGTTTATATTACTATGTTACTTTCTTAAACATTTTCTTGAGCGATTGAGCCGATATATGTTTTATATCGTGGCTAGCACACATTAGTTTTAAAAATCATGCGTAGCACGGCGATTCTACCAAATGCACACTTCCGGAATCACGGTTCTTTTCCGCAGCAAAGAGTTTATCTGGCTAGTTAGCACTTTAGCATGCTAAGCCAGCAGTTTCCTCCTCCATCAGCGCACTCTTGAGGCTGTCTGCCCGCAGACAGAATTACCGTTTAGTAGCGCACTGCATGCTTGTAGAAAGACGTAAACGTGCAGACTGCTGATTAAAACATAATGTAAAGTGAGGTTAAATAGATAATTTAAAGAATTTAATTAGCATAGCTCAACCACTTGCAGGCATCTGACGTTTAGCCTGTTAGCGTTAGCCGCTGGTTTCAGCCTGCAGGTTTAACCAAACTGCATTTTTCTTTTATGTAGTCATAATAACAGCATTTCTCCCCGCCAACTACGATTTACGTTGTAAATACACAAGGTTTGGTTATTAGCCGTTGTGTCCTGGTTTTTAACTTGTTATGAAAGCAAGTTCTTTATGTAGTAAAGTTGGAAAACCGTTAAATGTGATCCTAGAAAGATCACTGTTGTGTAATTTCTTTAGACTTACCTTAATTGTGATCCCGTTCAAATAAATATGGTTAAACAGTTAACTTTGTTAGCTTTGACAGCTAATTAGCAAGCACCATAACATCAAGTGTATTATTTGGGTCGGGATCTGAGATTTTAGTACATGCGGGGTCAATGGGGTCAGTGCTGGGTGTTTACCATAGATGTATGTATACTAGAGCAGCGACTCTCAGTCCTGGTTTTGGAGAATCCTGGCACTTCAGGACCAGGATTGAGAACATCTTATGGTGTGCTATTAGTGGACTGAGTTTTAAACCCTGTCCCGCTGAATCACTCCTTTCCAGGGTTTAGATTATCACAGGTAACGCCTCTTTAGCTACCATGTCATAACTGAAAGTGCATGCCATTCATGTTTTGTTTATTGTGTGTGAACTGAACAATCAGTTCATTGGATTTGTTCAGTATTTCCAGTTTCTGTGCAAACACTGATCACAATGCTGTGGTGCTTAGTAAGGACATGGAGTTAATTTGACTTCAAATAACTTCTGCTGCATTATTTCGTTCTCAAATGGAGAGTTTTGGTGTTTTCTTTGCATAAATAGATTCACCTTCTTCTCACAGATCAAAAGGACAGTATGGCCACCACTGTCGCAGTCAGCCCCAGTGAATATCTTCAGCCCTCCACCACCACTTCTCAAGTAAGGGTCCATCAGTCTGTATTTTTAGATTGTGTTTTAGGGATGAGCTGATAGCAATATTTGATAAGCCAATAATTCTTTTCATATTGTCAATGAAAACACCTTTACTGCTTATTCTCAGAATATATGTTCTTATAAATTTCATATTATGAATAAAATGTCTTAGAAATATTGAAAAAAAAAAATCTTGAAATATGCTGGTTTTACTATAGTTAATGTAGTTAAAATTCTCATTTTTGTAATAAAAAGGTAAATGTACTAATAACAGTCAAAACTTTAATTTTTATTTTACTATTTTTACATTTAAAAAAAAAATCAAATGTTAGTACATTTACTAATGAATTAGAAGTTATTTTTCAGATACAATGCAGTTCAGTTGAATTTTATTAAGTTATGACTTTTTATTAATCTTCCCTGGTGCAAAAGCTGGATGCATAATTCATTTTTTAATGTACCATATTTTTCTAAAAGTTTTCTAAAAAAAAAATACATTTTACAGTGTCATTAAATTATTAGTTATTTTAAAGATGGATTTGAAGTAAGAGTTAAATGACAGGAAATGTTGTTTAAATGTTTTTTTAATCATATTATTACTCTAAAATGCTTAATTCTGATTGGTTAGTTGCTGCATACCACAGTCAAATATTTAGTTGTAAATAAAATACACTACCAGTCAAAAGTTTTTGAACAGGAAGATTTTAATGTTTTTTAAAAATGTCTCTTCTGCTCACCAAGCCTGCATTTATTTGATGCAAAGTACAGTAACAGTACATTTTGAAATATTTTTACTATTTAACTGTGACTTTGTTCAAAGTTAATCCTACACCAAACTTTTCTCATCTTTGCTGAAGGCTGGAATACACTACATGACTTTTGCCCAGATGTTTGCCCCAATTTACAGTCTGAACAAGTTGACATTAGTCAGTTGAGTTGACAGATTTCGCAGAAAAATACATTGTGTATAATTGGCACAGACACTGATTGTTTTTAGCTTTAGACTATACATCCAGTCATCGGAGATCAAACATGTTGAGCCACTTTTAGAACACGCATTTCTCTTACTTCTCCTAG
Source organism: Labeo calbasu (assembly GCA_019740295.1). Taxonomy (NCBI): domain Eukaryota; kingdom Metazoa; phylum Chordata; class Actinopteri; order Cypriniformes; family Cyprinidae; genus Labeo; species Labeo calbasu. The sequence goes on along the minus strand of JAHKKF010531900.1, from coordinate 521 downwards.
CAACAAGACACATGTTTCTGCATGAGTTTTTCTTTGCCAAGTCTAGTAATGTGTGATAGTTTAGTGTATGATGCCCAGTTTTTCTCTGTAGCCATTTACAGACTCTGTAAGTGTGTATAAAGCCTGTTCAGATTGTAACAGTCATGTTGTGTATTCCAGCCTTAAATATGTTTGACAGCTGTCCCAAAAAGCAATTTTCTTACATAGCTGTGCCAGTTTAATGCCTTTAATAGTTACTGCTACAAACATAGTTTTGTAGTACTGCTTGCATTTGGGTAATTGTCTCACTCTGGTAAATCTTTCCTGCTGCTAATTGTATATTCTCTCACATAGGATTCACAGCCCTCCCCGCTGGCACTTCTGGCGGCTACCTGCAGTAAGATCGGGCCTCCGGCTGCCCAGGCCCCAGTCAGCACGCCACCGTCTCAGCCGACCACACGCCGTCTGCACCCCATCAAGCCCGCCCCTATCGCCCCGGCTCCACCCAAAAATCTTGGGTTCCTCTCAGCGAAAGGAAATGT
>JAHKKF010531898.1:6587-49096 GCA_019740295.1 Labeo calbasu | reverse complement strand
GATCGTTTGAAGCCGCATTTAAACTGCATTTTGGAAGTTCAAACTCGGGGCACCATAGCAGTCCATTATATGGAGAAAAATCCTGAAATGTTTTCCTCCAAAAAAAAAAATTCTTTACGACTGAAGAAAGACTTCTCATTTAAAGCTCTTGAACCCTGGTTATCGTTGCTTGCAGCTATATTTATTCTTCTAGTTGTTTCCCTATAGCGGCTAATGAACTGGAAATCTCGTCTATAGACTTGCTTCCGAGTTGAATATTATGTCACTGGCTGCTCCATGATGTTGTGGTCTGTGTCATCCTGCCAGTCCAGAAGTTTAGCGAACTGAGGAATGCTGGGACTTATTTGCCATGACTATCAGGCTGATCTCCATAGGGAATGACCAGGCTATAAAGAAAATGTAATGCTTAGATAAAGGTGAAAACAATGATTGAGAAGCAATAACAGAAAGAGCACAGCCTACTCACCACACTGTTATATGGCATTTATTGCAACTCCACTGAAAATTTTACAACCACCAAATAAACAAAAGAAAGATATATCTGCAAAAAAATGATTAAACTACCAGTTCATAGGTACACAAACATATAAAAGGCTACAAAGCTAACAGACATGGACTGAAAGCTACAAATCTCTAATTCTGATTTCATAATATTCATTAGCTTTTGCCATATTACATACTACAAAATACATACTGCAAGGGTTTCTGTCTACAAATCGTGTTGAACAGTGACTGATGGTGTATGTCATGTGGAAGCTGCATACTATCTTCATTAAATGATATATGATCATTTCTGAGCACAAATTAATAGGCTTTATGAGCACTGAGCTGCAAAATGATGACAATGATGCCAGTTTACCATTTAGATTGATCTGGTGTGTCTTCATATGTGTCATTAATGAATCCAATCGATCATGTTCAATGAATCCTTTACGAATCAAAAAAATTGATGACCTTTCGGTAAGAGCTCAATCACCATTTGCGGAGTGCTTTGTCATTTTTTGCACAAAAAGCAGGACTGAGCAAATTTTGTTTGCTTGATGTCTCCATTCAAAGTTAAGAAACTCATGCCTGTAGTTCTGTGCTTTTCATACCAGAGATGTTTCTAAAATGTTCATAATGCATCATTGCAAGTGTCGCTATGTCTTGTGTGTTTCTCCAGGCCAAATTGGGTCATAATGTTCGTAATCTGAGCATCGCTTTCTGAATACTGATGAGGAGGAATAATGACCTAACACGGCACAGGTAAACAGAGGGTCTGATTCCCAGCGGTCCATGTCTTATTGGAGAGACAGTGTGAAACTGTGTTTGCTCTAGTTCTACGAGGCTTTCCATTACAATGAAGCAGGATGAGGCACAGTTCAGCATAAATACAAGTATGACAGGTGTGTGTATGAAATTAATCTGTTTTAGATAGCTAATACATATCAGCACATCTGCCAGGATTATTGATTTTTGTATCTGCATTTTTGTCAGCATACTTGCACTGATATGTTGTTCTTAGGTCTGGATCTTTACTTTTTCAATCTTTACTATATACATGGATGCATCACTATTTTTTAGTTGTTCATATTCCAATGATAGTCTAAAATTTCTGGTTGCAATCAAACAAAATGAAAAAGTTTATCAGTGTTATTTTGATGGTGCACAACCCAAACTGAATATAACTTGTTTTTTGCTAGAGAGATGGAATTATGCAAAGAGATTGTTACAACTGACTAATAATTAACCTTAAATAAAAAATAAAAAAAATCAGTAAATCGTCCTGGGCAGAGAAAGATAAAGTAGCTGTAAAAGGAAGGGATGTGTCAAAAATTGGGTCAAAGAAGGCTTTATGTCTGCCCACATCACCTTTTACCTAGTATTTTTTACCTTCAGCTATACCTTTGCACTTTACAAAGACTGTCATTGGAAAGGCTATAAAACATGGGCGTCACTTTGTTTTCGAATGTAGTATGGGAAATTTTGTGTGGTGGGTGTAATTGTGCTATCATGAAATTGCAAACACTGGCTATTATTGGCTAATATTAATATTAAATTTAAATTACCCCAAAAGTAAATATATACTCTAATAATAATTTAATATGTAATATATTAGTCTGCAGATCCAAGTAAAAAAAAGAGCATGTTGAGTTTAAAATAAATGACTCCCTATTAAATAATCATAATGCAATGCAAATATCTGCTTAACAATGTTGGCTTAGCTAACGATAGTTTGTTTCTTAAATCTTTGTCAGTGTAGTATTTATTGCTTCACTCAGCCTAATAGTCTATTGCATTTTGATTGCTCTAGAAGAGATATCTTCATTGTTTTAAAGGACTCACATCATTAAAGATGCAATTAAGATAATTAGCAGAACCCTCTGGTGGAAGCTAATTGAATGGGTTAATGGCCAGGCAGGTGTGGATGTATACTCTCTGTGGGGTATTCTGATGTTCTTCTGGCCAGGAACAGAATCCCACTGTGCCTCTTACAAGGTCCATCTGTGTTGGACAATGATTTCTTTGTTAAGATCTATTGATATCCAAAATGTTCATAGTATAGCAATCTATATTCAAACTAATTATAATGGATGGAGACAGCATGTATTTCATAATACAGAATCTTATTTTAAATATTATTAAAAGATTCTTATTTAGATGCATTTAGTAATTTGTTTGGCTGCACAAATACAAAGTCTGCCCTCAGGGTTGAATTAGAGAAAGTTTCTTTCTAACAAACACTATAATTTCACACAGTGAATTTTGTTGTCTCATTGCTCAACTCCAGGTGGGATTCAAATGTCCCATGTGATTGAATACATTTGATCCTGATGGGTGAAAGCACAAAACACCAGGGCTATCATGTCGCTTGTGAAAAAAAGTGTGCTTAATTGTGTTGTATGTGTTGTGTACTTCACTAAATTATATTTTTAAAATAATGTATATATCATAGTGAAATAAAAAGCCACTTAAGTGTTTACAGATGAGGTCAAAAGTATACATGCAGAATCTGCAAAATGTTAATTATTGTACCAAAATAAGAGGGATCATATGAAAATGCATGTTGTTTTTTATTTAGTACTGACCTGAATAAGATATTTCGCATAAAAGATGTTTACAGATAGTCCACAAGAGAAAATAATAGCTGAATTCATAAAAATGATCCCGTTCAAAAGTTTACATACGCTTGATTCTTAATACTGTGCTGTTACCTGAATGATCCACAGCTGTGTGTGTGTGTTTTTTTTGTCTCTTGTTTGTGCTGAACAGGACAATGCTTCAGAAAAACCTTTCTGGTCCCACAAATTCCTAGTTTTTTCAGCATTTTTGTGTATTTACACCTTTTCCGACAATGACTGTATGATTTTGAGATCCACTTTTCACACTGAGGACAACTGAGGGACAGGGTAAATTTAACTTATTTTGTCTTCTGGGAAACATGCAAGTATAATGAAAAGAATAAGAAATGTACACATCTCCATTCTGTTCAAAAATTTTCACCCCCAGTAACTTCTGGCGCATCAGTGAGCGTTTGAACCTTCTGTAATAGTTGGATATGAGTCCCTCAGTTGTCCTCAGTGTGAAAAGATGGATAAAAAAAAACACAGCTGTGGATCATTCAGGTAATAACACAGTATTAAGAATCAAGCATTTTGTCAAATTAAAAAGTTGTACTTTAAAAGAAGCCTAAATTTTAAATCATTATGTTTTAACAGTCTTTTGTCATGATTTAAAGAAATACTCTTATTTTGATGCTTTCACTAACATGCTAAAACATATAAAGTACTTGATTGTAATTTTAAACGTAGTGTGTTATTTGATTTTACACTTAAAGAGACAGTTCACCCAAAAATGAAAATTCTGTCATTAATTACTCACCCTCATGTCTTCCAAACCCATAAGACTTTCATCTTTGGAACACAAATTAAGATATTTGTGATGAAATCCGACAACTTTCTGACCCTGCATAGACAGCAATGCAACTGAAACATTTTATGGCCAAGAAAGATAGTAAAGACATTGTTAAGCAGCACCACACACATGCATTGTAAAACTCTTGTGAACATGCATCGAAGACTGACACAGAAGAGAAGAAATTGTTGAAAGAAGACATTATTTTTGTTTTCTTTGCACACAAAAAGTATTCTCTTAGCCTCATAACATTAAAGTTGAACTGATGTCACATGGACTGTTTTAATGATGTCCTTACTGCCTTTCTGGGCCTTGAACGTGTCAGTTGCGTTGCTGTCTATGAGGGTCAGAAAGTTCTCAGATTTCATCAGAAATATCATAATTTGTGTTCCGAAGATTCCTACGAGTAATTAATGACATAATTTTCTTTTTTTTTTGTGAACTATCCCTTTAATTTATAATTATGTTGACTGCATTGATTTTAACATATATAAAGCGTTACAGAAAGAAATGTGTCTGTGTACAACACAAGCATATTTTTGCTGGTTCAAATTGTGTTTATTCCTTATTTTGATGTCCACTTCATATTTCATGTGCTCTGTTGTCAAAAGCCCCGCAAGGATTTGCACAAACCACCCCCATCCTGCTCCTATCGGTCACAGATAGACTCTTAGTATGGGCTCTTATAGCAGTCCTCTGCGTGAGTTCTGATAAGAGTCTTACTGCTTTGTAGCTGAATCAATACTGACATCAAAAGCCCCAAAGTTCACAGAACTAATTCCTGTGGTTAAGTGCCTTTCAGACACCTCAGAACCGGCTATACAAAATTAATATGTTGGACAACATGTGATGTTAAGTAAGTAAAAAAACATATTTAATGTCCTTAACTGTGTTTAGGACAAGCGTTCCATTCATAGGGTGACATATATTAAAAGGCTGTCAGTGGCATCATGGGAATGTAGACCAATCAACTTTGTTTAGATGACTGTGTTCATGGTAGTGTCTCTCGTTCTCAAGGGCCGACTGTTTATTTAATGCAGTGAGACTGATCTGTTATGGCCGGTGACCTTATTACAGAACGTGACTACTTAAATTCCACTCACATTTCAAAGCTTGATTCCCCTCCGTTTAATTTCTTTTAGAGTAATTAACAGCATCCACTCTGTCATATTTCATTTGTATGTATCCATGGTGATCGCACACTCACCATCCCCCATGACATAAACCACAGGATGGATATCTGTATATGACAGAGGAAGAGGAGGTGGTGTTTAGGTGAAGGGAGGCTCCTACAGTCCGACAATGAGGAGGTGGGTGGGACTACAGTTGATTTACAGTGGCATTTAAAATGCAGATTAATGGATGAAGAAATGGGTGTGGTGTTTCTGCCAACAAGATGAGACAAATGTGCAGAGAGGCAGGGAGACAATAAAGATAAAATACAGCTTATTCACTAATTTTAAATGGGTACTATTTTTAGGTGAATTATCCATTTAAGGTATTGTCAGTTTATAGTTTATTTCTGTAAGAAAGAATTACCAAAAATCTTATGTATTATTGACGATTAATAGAAAATCAATCACTAGCTTCTGATAATTGAAAATACTGGGTGGAGGATTAATGTGTTTGTGTGTGTTATCTCATGTTTAAAGGGGTCATGGATTTGTTTTACTATTTTAATATTTTCTTTTGCACAAAATAAATAAATAAATAAATATGTGGAAAATTGATTTTCAATCCTCATTCTGACCCTCTGCTTAAAATGAGCTGTTTTAAGGGGCGGGTCCTTTAAGGCTTGTTAGTAATCGGCAACTGTTATGATTGGCTAACGTAATTGCATAGGAAACAGTATCAATGCCACACACCCTCGCTATTGCATGTGACTGTTTTGACAACATTATCAAAATAAACAATCATTTCCAGACAAATGATTATGAAATCATTTACTTACAGTTTGTGATGCAGCTGCAGTCAGATCTTATGGAAGCCTGTTCTGCCACTGAAACAAAAACGTAAAAAGGTTATTGCGAATTGTTATCTCACAATTCAGACTTTTTTCTTAGGACTGCGTGATACAAAGTTGCAATTCTGCCTTTTTTTTTTAGAATTGTGAGATATAAACTTGCAATTGCGAGTTATAAATCAGATTTGTCAGATATAAACTCACAATTCTGTGAACATATCAGTCTTTTTTCTCCTCAGAACTGACTTTATTTCTCGCAATTGTGAGTTTATATGAGAAAAAACTCAGAATTGCGAGATGTAAACTCGATATTGCGAGAAAAAAAGTCAGAATTGTGAGATAAAAAGTCGCAATAACCTTTTTTTATTTTTTATTCAGTGGCGGAAACGGGCTTCCATAGATCTAGTACCGCTTCATCGTTCAACAAATGTTTCTTTGTGAACTCTCCATGTACAAAACAAAAAGCTCTGGACACAATCCAGGATGGCATTAAAAATATCCACTTGTCCCTTTACGCTGAGACCCTTCTGATATCTGTACAAAGACATGAACAAGCTGTTTAAAACAAATGTGTCAAATGAACATTCTTTCACTTCGTTTGTCTTACTGACAACAGACTCAAGCGCTTGAACAGTGTCAGAAAGCGATTGTGCATCTGTATGTCTCCAGTGTAGACAAGATAGTGGCAGTGATTGTAATTTCTATTTGCTTTTGACGCAACGCAGTACTCACATTCAGCGTATTCAGGTGTCAGCCATTAATTGCCTAAACACCAGTTGGCGGGGCCTATGGTGATAAGATGACTATTTGTCGATGCCTTACTCTGGAGGCAGTGTTTATGCAAATAACTGTGCCTAGGTGACATAACCTTGCACCTCAGATCCAAACAAGATGTTATTTGGAGCTTAGATTAAATAAATGCTTTGTTTGTAATGAGGAGGAGGTTTTAACCTATGAAACTTGCAGGACGTTTTAATGGTACAATTTAGTGGACCTCTTATATGCCAAAAGAAAGGCAAGTTTGATTTCTCATGTCATGACCCCTTTAAGAGTGTAGGTCACAAGGACTTCTAGATTTTCTTTGCAAAAAAACACTCTTTGTAATAAACACTATTCTACAGCTGAAAATCTAAATTTGCTTTGGTTTTGCATAAGACTGTCAGCCTTGGCTCAATTATCCATAAATAACATAATAGCTATGGAGGACAGCTCAAACCTTGAGTGTTTTTAGTCTCTTTTTCTTAGCAGTAAAGCTGATTTTAGCATTAAATTCAGCTTTTATTTATGATTATAGATCATTTATACACAATGCAACTGATACAAAACTGGGGCTGTAAAAGGTACTAATATACAGTTGAGGTCAAAAGTTTACATCCACCTTGCAGAATCTGCTAAATGTTCATTATTTTACCAAAACAAGAGGAATCATACAAAATGCATGTTATTTTTTATGTGGTACTGACCTGAATAAGATATTTCACATAAAAGATATTTACATATAGTCCATAAGAGAAAATAATAGTTGAATTTATGAAAATTACCCCTTTCAAAACTTTTTATCTGCTTGATTCTTAATACTGTGTTGTTACCTGAATGATCCACAGCTGTGTTTTTTGTTTGTTTGTTGTTTGTTTGCTTTTTAGTGATAGATGTTCATGAGTCCCTTGTTTGTCCTTAACAGTTAAACTACCCAAGGTACTTCAGAAAAATCCTTCAGCTGTTTTTTCAGCATGTTTGTGTACTTGAACCCTTTTCAACAGTGACTGTATGATTTTGAGATCCATCTTTTTACACTGAGGACAACTGAGGGACCCATATGCAACTATTACAGAAGGTTCAAACTCTCACTGATGATTCAGAAGGAAAAACTATGCATTAAGAGAAGAGAACAGAATGAAGGTGTGTACATTTTGCTTATTTTGCTTAAATATCACATTTTTTTCATTTAGTACTGCCCTCAGAGCCTACAGAAGATACTTACATGTTTTTCCCAGAAGACAGCATAAGTGAAATTTACCCTGATATTTAAACTCAAACAGTTTTTACCCCCAGGTTCCTAATACATTGTTTTTTTTCCTTCTGGAGCATCAGTGAGTGTTTGAACCTTCTGTAATAGTTGCATATGAGGCCCTCAGTTGTCCTCAGTGTGAAAAGATGGATCTTAAAATCCTACAGTCATTATTGGAGAGGGTTCAAATACACAAAAATGCTGAAAAGAAAAGGAATTTGTGGGACCCGAAGGATTTTTCTGAAGAACACTGGGTAGTTCAACTGTTCAGGACAAACAAGGGACTCATGAACAACCAACACTAAACAAAACAAATAACACAGCTGTGGATCATTCAGGTAACAAGTGTATGTAAACTTTTGAACGGGGTCATTTTTATAAATTCAACTATTATTTTCTGCCGTTGACTAGATGTAAACATCTTTTATATGAAATATCTTATTCAGGTCAGTACTAAACAAAAAAAAACATGCATTTTGTACGATCTCTCTTATTTTGGTAAAATAATTAACATTGTGCACATTCTGCAAGGTGTATGTAAACTTTTGATCTCAGCTGTAGGTACTATACTTTTAAATTACTGATATGCGTTTAAGATACTAATACCACTAAACCAATACCATTTAGGGATAAATAAGATACAAAGATGCAACTTTTAGATTTTGTTGTAATTATCGAAAAACAAAAAAGTCTATGCATACGTTTGTTGTACAGTAAGTTGCATTTATTTGTCTATTATAGTATGCTCTACTGTGCCTCTGTCCTTAATGAACATAATGTGAATATAACCTAAAATATCTCTAATAGCGACAAAGATCTGCTTTAATCAATGAAATAGTCAATTTTTCTATCAGAATTCTAAAAGGGAGGAGGGATAGAGGATGTTGGCCTAGAGTCCCTTTCCTCAAATAATAGCAACCCTCTGCCGTTCAATCTTTCCAGACATTTAAATTAAAGGTCACATGCAAATGACTATCTGTAAAGGCATGGCACTCACAGTATTGTGGAAAACAGGAAAATTCAGCTAGGAGAATGAAACAATGTTAAGGTGTTTGCAAATGCACAGTTTCCTCTTAATTGCTCAGCACATTTATATAGTTGATATCATTTACAATTCTGGGATTAAGAATTTTTCAGCATTTAATGGGTGGGTTAATGAAAATTGTTTCCAACTGTCTGCAGATATCTGAAATATATACTTTTTCAGGTTTCTCTCTAATGTAGACTAATACAGTATGTGTGTATGAGACAGCTTTGATTGATACTTTTATAATTTTTAAGCACTATAGGTGTTATACTTCACAATATACGAATCAATTTCTGTTTTTTTGTATTTTAATAGTAGATTTTTAATTATTTACACATTTCAATTATCAACACATAGATGTGGCACAGTGAAATGTCGTTTTATTGTAGTGTTGGTGGACTGCTGTAACTTTGAATCAGAGATTTATCTGTAATGCTATTAACCATAGATGAATTATTAATAAAGGCCGCATGAAACACATAACTGAACATAGTGTCAGTGTGCTGGTCTGGGCTCAGAGCAAATGGCATGTCCCTTGGTCCTTCTTTGATTCCAGACCGGCCATCTGCATGTTTAGACCATAGAGACTCCTCTGAGAAATCTAGTCACTGTGGTCTCGCATTAAATTGTGCGCGTTTGTCAGTTGTTCAACCATTGTGTTCTTAACTGAGATTACAGTCAGAGCTGTGTTCGTCTGGAAAATATCAAGGAAGTGATAAGAACAAATCTCAGTATTGTCAGCACAAACTTACATGATAATTTGACTTGAAAAGGAGCAAGTTACTGCTTCCTAATCCAAGTTGATATTACTTAATTTTTTTCCGCAGGTTTTATGGCTATATGCCAGTCATGAAACAGTGTGTGTTTCTCATTCAAACACACATGTAAAGTATCAACATGACAAATCCATTGTCTATAGTGCATGGCTTCACTCAACACACACACACACAGAGGCTGGATTCAGAGGAGAGACTGTAAACCCCTCCTTTCAGACCCGCTCCCATAGGAGCATTTTTTGCCAGTCCTTCACCCTCATAATTATAATAAATTTGACATTTCTCAGATAATATTGATTTCTTTATTTTAACATTTCACAGCCAGTGATGGTCCAAAGCATTGAGAAACAGGATGTCTATTGATCTGGGGCTCATGAATCCCTTTCGTGTATGTGATCATTTTTATAAGGCCTTTCTACCAAACATAAATCGATATTTTATATTCCCAGCCTCAGAGAGGTGGGGGGATACGGGATCATATCGCTGGACAGAGACCTGACACCTGGAGAGAAACACCTAAACTGCAGGAATGTGTAATAAGACTAAGATTAAGAAAATGTTAATGTGCTCATAACCAGACATTTAGATGCATTATTGCATTTGAACCATCTATCCACAAACAGATGGGATTATTCTTACATCTCAAAATTACATTTCCATCTACAGTGCAGATGCTAGAGATGCATTTTTACTCGAAAACTTGATTAAACTGTTTTTCGGCTATCTTCAAATACATCTATAAATTAAGCAGTAGACAAAACTATTGATTTGTTTTTTAGCCCATAATTAAATCATACTTTGTTCAGAGGGAAGAAATCTAATCCTGAAACAAATACTGTTAAAGGAATGGCCATCATTCATTTAACAAACTGAAATCTGGGACATTTGGGCTGGCTTACAATTAAATAAAAAATTCAGCAAAACACATTAAATGGTTAAATTGAATGCCAGGACCACATAGAACAATCTGTAATAACTCAAGTGATTTCTCTATATTTTTATCACCCAAATAATGAGAGAGAGGAGAAAAGATCAAAAAGAGTCACTTAATGATCTTTACCAAAAGAGACAAACCCGTTACCCTTGAGTTAGTTGGTTCATTTTTAGACCTGTATATCTCTTTTTATCACTGCTGTAGGCTACTTCAGCTTAAAATCTATATTTGCGTTCTTTTTGTGAAAGTATTGATTTTTCAAATCTGGATTTTTGCATATCCCTCACATTTTTTCCGCATTAAACTTTGGGGTGTTGTAGAACAAATTGTAACGACGAAAAGGCGCTGACTACCTGTGCGTCTCCACCCTCATTTGAAATGTTTCACAGGCTGTTGCATCCTGATTGTGTTGTTATTTTATCTGTTCAGTAAAGATATGACCTTTTGAAAAGTTCAGGCTACACTGAGAGACGGAACTGCTGTTAAACGATAGAACAGTTACTGTCATTTCATATAGAGCTGGAGGGTTGCTTGCTCTGCAAAATCGTCGCGGTAATTTGAGAATGGTTATGTTAGACATTAGTAGCCTATATATGAAAACTTTAAAGCAAATGAGTATTAATTAAGGGAATAGTTTTTCCTTCGTAATAGTTTCTCTATATTTAACGGCTAACTTTGAAATAATTTAAACAAGACCGGTCATAAAAATATTTTTATAACCTACAGCATTTTAAATGCTTTGTATTTCATACAGAATTATGGTAGGCTAATGAGCTTTTAGTGAATAACCTTTCTTTTCTTTGAGGCAGTTTCATTGGAAATCATTCGCAGGACAATTTCAAGAATACCTCCTACTTTGTTTTATATAAATCGTAAATCTTCTGAAGAAAGGCCGCCTACTAATATTGCCGCCGAAAAGATGCTTTTTTCGATTTAGGAATTGATGAAATTGTGTATGAAATACTTTGCTAGAATGAAAAGCCTTTCAAAAGCTTTCATAAGCAAATTCGAAAATTTAATAGAACACAAGTAAATCATATTGACAAAAACAAGAGAATATATATATATAATAGTTAGGTTTATTCAGCAATACACTAGATGAGAGAAGCTTAACATAGAATGCAGTGCAAAAACCATAACATCATAGAAAACAATGATCTGAAATATATAAGCATAATGTTAAGATTTTGAAACCAGTTGCACGTAAACCTCGGACATTATTTCAATATGAAATTAATACAAAGTGCTGGAGAAAGTTAATAGCTCATAACGAATTCCATGCATACTTTCCGAACTGTAAAAAAGCGATTCATCTTAATAACAATAAAATTCACTAATGAAACCATAAACACAAAAACGTGCTCTATATGCTTTATCCATTCTGAAATCTGAAATGTTGCAGATAGAGTTTTAAAAATCCTCTCTATACTTCAATGCAGAATGACTTAATTAGCTAGTGGTTAAAGTACCTTGGCAAAATGATTTTGATCCCTTAAATCATTAGGCTACATCTTGCGTGACACATGAGAGGTTGTATATAAATGCTTTGTAGGTAACATAAACAATATGACGCGTAACAATACAAATACATTTCCACCACACCGCATTTTTCTCAGTATATAACTGAATACACTTTAAACAGGCATAAGAATAGTCCTTTTCTCTCCACGATATTTTTACTCGCAATGTTTTTTTTCAATATTCTATTGATATTATTTCCTCCGCGGGTGTCTCGAACAGGGCTGTTCACATTTTCACATGTCCCCAGGCAGCCGTGCTTCAAACTTAAAAAGAAAAAATACCATCCGGCAATATCATTTCTTCAAGTCCGCCACATCGAGGAATCACGAAGGCTTTATGAATCTGTCGCAGTTCAGAACGGTAAGGTATCGTGAAAGAGTTTGTCAATGATCGCAGGCGTGGGAACCAAATCCTCCAGTTTCAAGTAAAAGATGCGCTGCAGTCCCTGCGTGCACAGCGCACGCACCTCCGGCAGCTTCTCCAACAGTTTAGACAATTCACCACTGCAGGACACCTGATCCTTCAGACAGTTTATGAGCTTGTTTTGAAGTTCCTCTGTTTTCTTCGGCTCTTTCAGTCCGTGTCTCTCTATGGAGATAAGAAACAGTCCGTCAGATGGCTGAAGCACGCTGTATATTCTGTGCATCACTTGGAAAAGGTCAGACATGTCTTACCTGTAACTATGGTGAGAGCAGCTATGCAGGAGAAGGCAGAGACGTCTATGCTCATGTTCTGCAGGTTGGAAGAAAACTCGACGATAGAGTCGATCCACTCCCCAAAGCCTCGCACGCACTGCAACTTGTGTAAAACCACTCCGTTGCAAAAAATAAGTTTGTCCTCCGCCAGGTTAGATCTGGAAAAATATAAAGTGAGAATTTATATTTCTAAAAATAGATCCAGCAAAAAAATATAAACAGGTTATGCCTGCTTACCTGTAAGCGAGCCGCAGCACAAAAAGTTCAAGGAAGGCTGATTCAAAAAGCAGCTCCTGGTCGCATTTGGGCAGGTCAGTAAACCCGGGGATTTTTTCGGCCCATCCGCGAATGATGCTCATCGAAGCAGTGAGAAGATCATAGAACTGCTGAATGTGCAGAGATTCATCTCCTCCACCATGATACTCTGGACTCGCCTGAAACTAGAATGTAATACAAAAACCAACAAGCAAAAAAGTCAATAGAACAGAATTTTGAACTTAAGGCGACTTTACCCAATTATAACTGTGTGTAAATTAGACTCTCTCAGATTTGATCTATGTATTATTATCACTTCTAAAATTCTACTCTTAATAGTTGTTAACATTTTACACAGGATGTTTGATGCTCACTTTAGAGTAGTCCAGCCGGGCCATAGAGGGGTTGGAGTCTATGTGCGCTCTCACTAGAGCGTTCAGAAGATTGATGGGTGTCATAGACACCGGGACGTCCTGCGGACTTTTAGGTTTGGAGGGAAGGCGACCTCTTCGCCCTTTTAAACTGGCTGTTCTAACAACTGTAAAAAATACATATTGGTTATACAGTATGAAATCACACCACACAAAGAAATCGTGCTTGGACATGTGAATAAAACAGAAAAAGTGCTTGACATTACCTTCCTTTACCATCCCTACGACCAGGCACTTTTGAAAACGGCAATACTGGCATCGATTTCGCCGTCTTTTATCCACAGGACAGTTTTTGTTTGCCAGACAAACGTATTTGGCGTTTTTCTGCACCGTGCGCTAGAAAGAAACAGCACATGTATGTCGCGTATTAATTGCAAGGACAACTTGAACTGCAATCACAGTGTGAGGTTACAATGGAATAGGACACTCAAACCCTGCACTCCAACCCAAAGCTGTGTAATACATTCAAGGGCCGGACAGAGCAGACATTCGGTAAATACAGATCCGTGGGCAGCCATAATTTGGGGTCCCCCGGCGCTCTCTCCGCGACCCCTCTTGTCGGATTAGCGAGATTATTCTATCACGGTGGTGACATAAAGAGCTGTCTTAATGTCACCACTGGGAGTTCCGTTACGCTCGGTTAGGCGCGATACGACTCTCAGCACAAACCAATTTAATTCTAGACGACAGTAACGGTGGCTGAGATGAACGGAGGTGTCCCTAGGTGCATATTGGGTCAAATCAATACAAGTGAGATAATTAAGGATAGCCTACTGTAGACCCGTTCTAAAACATGCATTTGGGCAGGTGACCAATAGGTTATAGGTTCCTCCATGAACTACAATCATTTGCACTAGTAAGTAAAAGATTTGATAAAAGCGTACCTTGAAGAATCCTTTGCACCCTTCGCAAGTGCGCACCCCGTAGTGCTGGCAGGCTGCGTTGTCCCCGCACACAGCACACAACCCCTCGCTGGATGGAGATCCTCTAGCTGGGGGTGAGGCCACCGGGCTTTCCAGTAAAGGGTGTCCGACGTTAAGCGAATGGGATAAACCCACAGCGTGCTGCTTCCTCGGGGGTGCCGGTAAAGCAAAACTGTCCAGCGCACGATGCGCACCCGGGGTGTCCGGGCCCATGGACACGTGCAGAGATCCATCGAAGCGCATCTGGCAGCTTGACATCGGCGTGTCCACGGGAGACTGTTTGAACGAGAACAACCGAGACATCGCGTTTTTCCGCTGCTGGTCTATCATGTGAGAAGTCGCCAGGTAGTTCTGATGAAAACTGTGAAGGGATCCGCCGTCTTCCCACGTGTGGTGTGGAGGCGCCGGGAAGCTGGGTGACTGGGAGATGTTTGGGGAGGATGGTTTATAGTATATAGGTCCGGTATGGGGTAGGTTCTCCTCAGCCTGGTGAGGCTGATGATGATGATGATGCTGCTGCTGATGGTAGCCGTGCGCGGGTATCTCCTCCACCTTGATGGACAGCTGATCCCCAGAGTGGGACATTTGGTACAGGCAAGGGGGCTTCACGTCGTAGCTGGAACTGTAGGTGTCCACAAAAGTGCTGAAACTGGGGAGCGAGGAAGTGACAGCAATTTCTGCGTTAGTCAGGTCCATGCTAAACTTGACAAACTCCGGTGTTAGGAAGTCGCAGTTGTACTCTCCAGTGGTGTTGTAGCTGTAACTCTGAGATGCAGGGCTGGCTCCTGGAGGTGATGTCCCATACTGAGCCTGGACGCAGGGCATGGCTGCAGTGTTAGAGAACTGAATTGTAATGGCTTTCTCTGACAGGGTGCATAACATTTGTTTCACACTTTCACACTTTTGGAAATAAGTGTCTAGTTATATGCAGAATAAAAGATGAATTATTCTCTAGGCCTGTTTATTTCTTAAAATAAAGCTTTAATAACGCATTCCATAGTTAAACTTCTGCGTAAGACGCAGACATTGAAACACAGACTTTCCATCGGAAAGAATGTATGCAAACTTTCTGACATACATTTCCCTGGCCTGCTTCAGTTTACCTCCGCACACCTGCTACTTTTATCTCTCGTGGAACAATCTCTGAAGCCAGGGCTCGTAATAGGGGTTGATGTCAGTGCGTCTCTCTCTGTTTGCGTTTCTGTAAAAGAAATATTTTGCCATCAGTAACACGATCTTCATATATCTTACGCTTTAAGCATGTAGGTGCGAGCTGCTTGATATATTTTTGTAACATCAAGGCACTCAGATGACTTCGCCTTAACTTTGAAAATAAATCTTAAGGTGTTGGGAAGATTAAAAGTAGTATTTGAAAATGGTAAAAGCTACTAAATTAAAGGCTAAAGTTAAAAAACGATCACGTATTTTTAGCAGTATTCATTGCTTTACAATCTTCCGACAAATTTAGTTTTGAAGCATTTTTTAAAAGCTGTTTTATTAAATTAAAAACATGCTTTTTAAATATCACATACCTCAAATCGCTATTAAAAGAGTCGCAAATTATGTATCCATGTAGCTCCTGTTGCTAGAAGTTCCGTTTACATGTAGAGCCAGTGTCTTTGCGCCCCTTACTCCTTCGACTGCACGCGAAGACTGGAGCTTGAGCGCAATGTGCCTTTGTTTATGAGAACTCTGAATGCCACAGCCCACGTGTTAAAGGGCGTGACGTCAGGCGCGTCAACTCTTGACGCGAGCTGATCGCTGGACAGAGGAGCTGTTCTTCAGCGCGCTCGTTGCGCCCTGTGCGCAATTGGATCGTCTCCACGTTTGCATATGCGGGACTGTCCACTGGGTCAAATGAGTTAAATTTCCTACACATTATCTGTTGCGCAAAATCATTTCCTAATATAGAAACCACCTCCAGGAGATCAGATCTCACTGATTTAAAAGAATGAACTGAAATTTTGTTACTATTTTGGGGACTAGCCAGTCAGAATAGGCAAAACAAATCAAAGACTTTGTCTTCTATTTTATCCAGTTCATAAATGAATGCAGCAATTTAATTAATTAGATTAATGTTTTTTTCAGACACACTTAAAAAAAGGAAAAACACAAATTAGGAATAAAAAAAGCAAAAAGGTAAAAGTAGATTATGGAGAAGCGTGCAAAACAACAAATTGCACTACTCATGCAACATTCTTACAGAATTTAGTGGAAATTGCACATTGGATGGGGGAAATCCATGTAATCCATTAAGTGTTGAAAATCAAAAAAGCAAAAAAAGATATATATTAAAGAAAAATATATATTTAGCTAGGCATATAATTAAATTGCGCTTTTTAACTTTAATTCTAAGGATGCAGGGCTAGAAGCACAGTTCAAAATCGTGACGCCATATCTGTTTCTACCTGCATCATGCTTAGGGAAAGTTTCAATAGATTAGGATGTGTTTCATCTGATTCCATTGCTCTCACTGAGCGGTGAAGGGTTTCCATTGTGAGAAGGGAATCCCGCTGTAACAGAAGCAACTTTGTTTGGACTGAAGCGAGCTGCGTCATCGCTACGTCAGCAGCTTCCAACTCCATGACGCTTGATGCGGTCGCGCTGAACTTTTTTAGGCTGAAAGTCTCACCTGTGCAACTGACACGATTAAGTGCCTTGTGAAGAATCCGCTTTTAAAAAAACATTAAAATGCATGCAGTGCTATATATAGTACCTCAGTTAAACTATTCTTTGACATTTCATAATAAGTAAATGCGTTTTTATGTTAGAAATACTCGGTTAAATACTGCCTATGTTATAGTGGTGCAGATCCTTTTGTTCAATTATACTGTACAACTAAGAGTTAAACAGTGTCTTAGGTGTGTTTGTAAATAATGGTCTTACAAAACGCCTTTCTGTTCCAAGTGCGTCTTACAATTAGACGTCTGGACACGCCTTCCTAAAAACGATTGGACGAGAGCTGTGAATCCTCTATTGTGATTTGTACATCCTCCTGTCTGTCAAATACTTCCTGTCACTTTACTTCCTGGATTCCTGAATAAGTAACATTGTAACATCACAGTTGATAGCTTCACTGTCCATGATTTTCCTTTTTAGACATCACCATCATCATCGCCAAAACCAGTAAGTAAAAACAAAGGGTCTCGACATATTATTTGCTGTATTATTAGACGTTGATCGTCGAGCCTGTCCGATCTATTCTTGGATGCGAGCCAGCCACTGTTGCTCCAGCCCATAATTTGTCAATTCTTGAAATATGTGTCATAGAAATTGACTCATTTTAAGTTAAATAAACAGCTGTAGGCTTTGCTTTGTTATCGCACGATGTATTTGCTACGAGCTCGATCGGTGATGATTTGATTCGATGTCAGTAATAGAGTTCATGTGAGTTCATGTGATGGAGTGGATGAATTACATGAGTCTGTATTTATCACTGTTGTTAATAAGAACGGAGCATAAAGGGAACTGTTCTGTTTTTGGTTTTTTTTTTGTTTTTTTATAAGACTGTGCTGACTTCAGCCTGAATTAATGTACATATTCACACTCCATTCTAGGAGTCTCATTCATATTCGCTTGATTCTCGTACACGAACTGGTAAAATAATAACCTGTAAGATCCTTCTCAGACGTTGTGGCTCCTCTCTCTCTCTCTCTTGCACATGGTTGGCCATAAACGGACCATGCGGGACAGGCGTGAATTCAAACAGAGTAGTAAGAATGAGTCATTCACTTCCTCTAGTATCATGGAGTGAAATGACTTGCATCCTACCCAGAGCATTAGGTCGAGATTGCTTAAAGCTTTACTTTGACCTTCACCAGAGATTGTCAGTTTTAGGTTTTGTACAGTTGTTGTTTACACAAACTGGTCCTGGACATATGACAGTTTTGTTTCATTTTAATACAAAACACTGGTGAGTTATGAACAAGTGTTACAGGTTTGTATAAATTTATCATACCAAGGTCAGGGAATGTGATAGGGGTGATAAGGAAGTTAGAAAAACTTTTTGTTTTTCTTTTTAGTTAGTCAGTGACTGACTTTTAAAGCAGTGTGTTACCAGAAAATCAGTTTTGTAAATTCATGTTTAACTGAGGTTAATTTCAAGACATCAGAAAGGTGAAAAAGTAATAAACACAGTAATAATATGTATTTTAAATATACAGTGCACTCGTGCAAAATACTTTTTCCTGCGGTTGTGCTGTAAAACAGAATAATCAGGATTTGGAAAATAATGTTTACTGTTCCCAATGCATTTATATATGAATCTGCGATTTGTTTTTTTGTTTTTTTTAAAATCTGTTTCAGGGATCAATGGCTTTCAGAAAGGCAGTGAAAGGAACCCTAATAGGAGGTGGAGCTGTAGCGACAGCCTTTGGCTTATCACAGTTCTTTGAATACAGGAAAAATCAGGTATTGATTTAAATATCATCCATGTCTGTTGCTCTTATTCCGTCTAAATGTAAAGTTTCGGCCTATTCTTTTGACAAATATCAAGCATTTTGTTTTCACATTTCACATCCATACAGTGACTCCTACAGGTTAGAGTGCACAATACACAAACTGCAGCTGTTCACACCCATATGTACCACAGCAAGTCTTGTCCTGACTCAGGAATGTTCCCTGTGTGTTTATACAACCTTAAAGATACAGCTTTATTTAGCTCACATAGAATTCAGGCCCTTAAAGCCAAGATCAGTTTTTTAAAAGTTTATTTTGATGTGGTCAACAACCGTATGGGACAGATTTGTTGAACGAGAGCTAGAAATCTTATTAAGATTAGACGTAAAGTCTCATTTGTACCTTTCGGTACAGTCTCAAGTCTCCAAACTTACCCCGTTCTCCCTCTAGGGTAGACTACCGTATTAAAATCAGGTTTTGTTTGCTAAAGGGAGATTACACTTGAACAGTGATACACACATTGTTTAAAGGATCTCTCTTGAATATGTAATCATGAACAATCTGATCCCCATTCACGCCATCAGGGAGTGTGCCACACACCTTGTTCTGTCTGTATTTAAACTAGTAAGAACCCCAGGGGTCTCGTCTGTTTAGATGCTATACCAAATAACGGAAGGTCAAGTAGATTAAGATAATCAACAAGGCTTTCTGAAACAAATGAAGAAAAAAAAGACAGACCCTTGAAGAGCAATGGGAGTCCTGATTTTCTCTCTCATCATTTATTTAAATCTTCCCAAGCCCATTTTGTCCATTATCTTGCATCTCAACTGTTCCAATCCCAATGAAACTCCAGGGAGCGAGAGAATTATGCACTCTCAAGGACACGGTTGCCATGGAGATTGTCACTACACGATTAATTTGTCCAAAAAAAAAAAAAAAACAGTTAAAGAAGATCTAGAAATTTTCTTCACCAACATGTCACCAACATGAACGCTCTGCAAGACTTCATTGGATGTGATGCAGCAGGCAATCAGATCACGTTCATGTGACATTTGCATCCCATGTTAAGTGTTTCACTGAAACTTTTGTTCTGATGTTTCTCCATTTATTTGTTTATTTGTCCCTCGTGTCATCTCAATGCAGCCTAAATGGGTAAGCAAAAGTCAAAAGAGAAAGAATGAATCTTCTTTCCAAAATTGCTTGCAATCATGCATGTGGCAGATGCTAATCTTTGGGATTGTAATGTTAATTTGGTGAGCGTGTGCGTGTGTGTTGTGAGTGCCTGTTTGTCTTGTCTATGGCAAGGGCACTGTTACACTCTGGCTGAAGTATCACTCTGCGGTGGCCGATTGCGTATTTGCATGAAATTCTCTGTTTCCGTCATGCTCTTGTCCTGATTGCAGGACAGCCTCTCTTAATAGTGTGCGGATGTTTTAAATATGTCTGTCCTTGGAAATAGACACTAATTACTGAATCTTGTTTTTACATGCTATTACTGTCTAAATTGCAAATGTCTGGGCTCATTTGGTCATTTGCAAGTCAAATGGACCCTACGGGCTTTTGGGGGCAGATTGATGTAATCATTTAGGCCAAATGCTAACGAAAAAAATGAATAAAACGTTTCATTATGGCTAAAACCCTCGACACCTAGCTTCGCCCAGGCTTGTTTTCTCTTCATTTGAATTTCGCAGCTTTTTAGATTGGCAGCTGTTCATTCACAGTTTCATTCTGTCAGTTTCTCTCTGTTTGACTTTATAAGGCTTCAAATTTGTAAATGATTTTTTGAAAATAACATTTGATTTCAGTGTAAATACCTAAACTGAAATCAAGCTTAAAGGGATAGTTCACCCAAAAATTAAAACTCTGTCATTAATTACTCATTAATTACTCATGTTGTTCCAAACCTGTAAGACATTCATTCATCTTTGGAACATAAATTAAGATATTTTTGATGAATTCCCTGCATAGACAGCAATGCAACTGACACGTTCAAGGACCAGAAAGGTAGTAAAGACTTCGATAAAATAGTTTATTTGACATCAGTGGTTCAACCTTAATTTTAGGAAGCTACGAGAATACTTTTTGAGCAAAGAAAACAAAAGTAACAGCTTTATTCAACAATTTGTTCTCTTCCGTGTCAGTCTTCGCGAGATTACCACAACGTATGCATGTGGAGCTGCTGATGCGGGAGCTGGTTTTCTGAAGAATGTGGATTCAGAAGAGAACAGGGTTGCCAGGTTTTCACAACAAAACCCGCCCAGTTGCTACTCAAAACAAGACCAGTTGTGTTTTGGAGGGGGTTCCCTGGTAAAAAATTGTGTTCCAGGGTGTAAAATACATGTTTTTTGGCAGGGTTCCCCTGTTAAAATTCGCATCCCAGGAGCTAAATATCACGTTTTCAAGGTTGTTTTAAAGTTGATATGATTCTTTAGGGTCTTAATGAAAAGTCTGTAATATACTTTGGTTAAAAATTCTCAATGGTTGTGTAAAACAACACCCTTTTTACCTTGTCAAAATGATCTTTGCAAAAATCATCTCATTCTAAGGGGTTGTTCCTTTAAATATAAATAAGCTCTGCTCGCCCCGCCCCTCACTTCTCTTTGTGGAGTGACGAGCTTGTTTACTTTAGCCGCATTCAGCCGCTAAACTTAACTACCACGTTATAACGAAAGGCGATCACAAAGATTCATAAAAAAACCCTTTATACTCACTTCTGCTGTAAGTGAAGCTGGATCATGAATGATTCGCGTGAACATAGGCGGATATATGTAGATCAGGAGCTGCATTCCCTTCACAAACAAACGTAATTTACTGCATCTTCAGCGGCTCAGATGTCGGGAGTAAATGACGACCACTATGTTCATTATTACATCCAGCAATTCAACACCTCAATCGCTCAACCGGAGATATTCTTGGCTAACTTACATCCCTGCTCCGGCATCGAAACATTGGAGGTTACTGGACTGTTACAGCTGGTCTGAAGTAAGACGCTCATGTCAATCAACTATCGTGGGAGCGGCCTCTGCCGGTGTGACGCCAAACTACGGACTTGGCAACACTGGAAGAGAACAAACTGTTAAATAAAGTTGTCACATGGACTATTTTATTGATGTCCTTACTGCCTTTTTAGGCCTTGAACGTGTCAGTTACATTACTGTCTATGCAGGGTCAAAAAGCTCTCGGGTTTCATCAAAAATATCTTAATTTTTGTTTCGAAGATGATGAAGGTCTTACAGGTTTGGGACGACATAAGGGGGAGTAGTAAATGACAGAATTTTCATTTTTGGGTGAACTATCTCTTTAAGTTTAAACTATCAAATGTTGTCTGTTATAATATGAAAGGTCACAGTGCAAGTTGCCATAAAGAGTGATCGTGTCATGAATGCTCATTTTTATTTATTTATTTATTGTTTAACTCCCTTGAAACTAAAACTAGAACTGGAACCTAGAACTAACTGAACTAGAACTTTAATAACCCAACATTTGAGATTAACAATTATGCATTCTCCGTAATTCCTACGTCTTCGCATGCTGACTAATGTAATTTTTTATGAAATATATTCTGTCGTCTTGATGTGGAGTGATTATTATGAAAAGTGCATGTTCAGTGTGTCTCTAGTAAATTTCTAGACATATGTTTTCTTGTCTTATTTAATTAATCTGAAATAATCTGTTTTAATTTACATCGTATTATTATTATTATTGTTATTATTATTATTGTTTTAAAGATCAATCCAGAATGATCGAAAGCCTTGTGTTTGGATCTAGATTCAGCAATGACAACTTGCATAACAATAATACTTTATATGCATTTGCACAGTAAAGCTTAAGGAATATAAATTCTGGATTGCATCTTATTGTAATGTCTTTGACCACATTTTTCTCTAATGCTCTTATTTCTGTTGGATTTGCTGGATTTGTTTAGGCTCGGCTGGCATATGTTGAAGCGCAGGGTGAGCTAAAGGTGCCGTTTAAAGATGCTCTCCCAACAAGAGAGGAGCAGCTTTCAACACTACGAAACACGGAGGAGTTTGATGTCTTGGTGGTAGGCGGAGGAGCCACAGGCTCGGGATGTGCCTTAGACGCTGTCACACGCAGTATGTACTTTTTTTTTGACAAATTTTTGCAATTTTACTGATATTAACTTTAAATGAGTGTTTCCTGTGCAGGTCACTTTCAATCCAATAACAAATTTGCCCTGTATGCATTTTTAGTGTGAATTTAGCTTGTTTTCTTTCTTAAATGTGATGATTTATATTAGATGTTTATTCTCATTAGATGTTGTGTTCAGCTCGGGAGACCAGGCAGAGCGCCTAGGTGCAATAAGCATGTTGTGATATTACAGATAGTGGAGAAAGCCATATGTAAATGACAGCAGCTGCAGTCTAAATATTTGGCACCATAAGGTCTTGAAATGCCAGTGCATTGTCTAATCCGCTCCTTACCTGTCTTTCTGCCCCCTCGTCCAGATCTGAAGACCGCCCTGGTAGAACGGAGCGATTTTTCATCGGGCACCAGCAGCAGAAGCACCAAGCTCATTCACGGCGGAGTCCGCTATCTGCAGAAAGCCATCATGAAACTAGATTATGAGCAGGTGAAGGCCCCATTTTTCCCTATTTGCCCCTAATATTTAGAAGAAGGATTGCAAGGCCGCTTACGCCACCACTGTGACATTTTGAGCACATCAGACAGACAAAGAAAAGCACAAACATTTAGTAGAATACTGAAGATCTGAGGCATCAGTGTGGCGGATAAATAAACAAAACTTAGACTTGACCATCAACTGTAGCAAAAAGTTATCGACTATAGTCAGAATTTGTTGTTGGCCAACTTAATGTAATTTTAAAAATGCATTTAAGGAATAAAATGACAGTAAAATATCTTTATATTTAATTGCATATATAAATATTATGCAATATTATATATTATTATATTTTAAAAGCCTCAAAATGAAGATAATTCAAAGGCTTTCAAATTAACATCTGTGGTAGCACTAATTAAAGACATTTTCATGTTTTGTTCTAGAACATAAATTACATACATTTTTTATTCAAATATTTCCTGAAAATATTCATTAATCCCCTGGGCCAGACAGTTTTGATGAACAGATTTATTTCTTCTTTCTTAGTACATGATGGTGAAAGAGGCCCTTCATGAACGTGCCAATCTGCTGAACATTGCTCCACACCTGTCTGCACCTTTACCTATAATGCTTCCTGTTTACAAGTAAGAAAACCAGTTTATCTAATTGCTACTACAACTATGTTCACTAATTTACACATCAGACAATAAAACCACTGATCATTGAAAGGGAAAAAATGGAATGGAAATATAGGGTTAGACAGAACGAAGTTGAAGAGAAACACTGAAGACATCCAAGATTCACTAAAGACAGTTTTTGTATTTAAATCCATTGATAAGTTCACAGAAATGGCATTGAACCTTTCATATGGACACCCGCAGCAGTTGGGGTTCTGATATTCTGTGGATCAATGCTGAACCTCTAGCCTCCTCAGTCTCTGCCCCTTGTCATTCTGGGTTTTTAAAGGATCTTCCTGTCTTTACCATCATCATTACTAATTACTCGTGGCATTTATGCCTTGCTCTGATATTTAAAGCAGCCGGAGAAGTGTGAAAGGGTCACAGGAATGAGAAACCTCAAGATTACATCATTTGCCTGTCAGATTTTTTTTAACTTGAAATAATGTATCACAAGGTGCTATATGACTTGGTGGTACTTGAACAAATCCAGTTTGGTCCACGTACACCCATATCTAATTTAATTAGCAATATACACTGCTTAGAAAAAAAAAACTTAAACCAACCATACCTGGTTACCTTTTTATAGGCTAACCAGCAAACAGACAAGACTAGGAAACCAATTAAGACTAGCAAACCATCTTAGGTTGGGCTGGTTTAAGTTTTTTTCCCTAGGGTACTCAAAATATCCTTGTTTGTATATTTTAATACAGATTGTGCAGTC
This sequence comes from Labeo calbasu, assembly GCA_019740295.1. Lineage (NCBI taxonomy): Eukaryota > Metazoa > Chordata > Actinopteri > Cypriniformes > Cyprinidae > Labeo > Labeo calbasu. Next base: position 24,288 of record JAHKKF010531898.1, on the reverse strand, counting down.
AGTACATTGTGATAGTGTGTAATTGTACACAGGTGGTGGCAGCTGCCATATTACTGGGCCGGCATTAAAATGTACGACCTCGTTGCCGGATCACAGTGTCTGAAGAGCAGCTACGTCCTGAGCAAGAGCAAAGCACTTGAGCTCTTCCCTATGCTGAAGAAAGACAAACTCGTGGGAGCCATTGTCTACTTTGATGGTAAGCAGAAGCAAATCTATAATTTCAGTCTTGCGTATGATCTGAAAATTTTCAGAGCTGAGGTGATACTGCACTCTTAAAAATAAAGGTTCCGAAAGGGTGTTTTTGCAGTGATGCCATAGAAGAACCATTTTTGGTTCCCCAAAGAACCTTTTAGTGAACAGTTCCTAAAAGAACCATTTTAAAGAATATTTAAAAAATCTAAAGAACCTTTTTCGACTATAAAGAACCTTTTCTGCATTTAAAAGGTTCCATGGATGTTTAAGGTTTTTCATAGAACCATTGACTCCAATAAAGAACCTTTATTTTTAAGAGTGTATGCACATTTTCTCTTTCTCATTTCTTTTGGCCAATAATCAATTTGAAATGCTAACACTGAATGAATTTCTAAAGTAATTTTATACTTTATACACGCTTAAACACTTGGGGTCAGTAAGATTATTATTTTAATATTTGATAAAACTACAGTAAAATGGTAATATTGTTAAATATCATTACAACTTAAAATTTTAATGTATTTTAAAATATCATAAATATCATGTAGTCATGTGATGGCAAATCTGAATTACTGTAGTCTCCAGGGTCACGTGGTTCTTCAGAAATCATTCTAATGTGCTGATTTGGTGCTCAACAAGCATTTCTTATTAATTTTAAAAACCATTGTGCTGCTTAATATTTTTTGTGGGAACTGTGGTACTTGGTTTTCATAATTCTTTGAATGGAAAGTATTTTTCAAAAATATTTTTTAAATAGAAATTTTGTAACATTGTAAATGTGTCTCTTTTAGATCAGTTTAATCTATTATTTAATGCATTATTGCTAAATAATACTGGTAGTGTACAAACAGTGGAGTACAATAGCATAATAAAATCACATAATGTCAGATTTAAAGACGTATTAAAAACTAAGTGATAAAATATGTAAACATAGTTAAACAGTTGCTACAGTACAGCACATGATCACATAATGTCAGATTTAAAGACATATAAAAAAACGAAATGATAAAATATATAAACATAGTTAAACAGTTGCTATAGTACAGCTTGTTACATGGCCACAAATGAAATAAAATGCTTTCACTGCATAAAAAAGCAGTGCCGGTTTATTGGTGTCATTGTTTCCGGAAAACATTTAGATCATTCTATTTTTATTATTTACATATATGACCTTTAAGTTGCTGTCAACCCATAGATTCACACCCAAAATTCAGAAGCGTATTTCTTGTGAGATGTTACAGGTTTGAATCTGACTTTTTTTTAGAGCTGCAAAACGATTAGTCGTGATTAATCAGTTTAAAATAAAAGTTTATGTTTGTATAATATATGTGTGTGTACTGTGTACATTTATGACCCTGGACCACAAAACCAGTCAGAAGTAGCACAGGTATTTTTGTAGCAATAGCCAACAATACATTGTATGGGTCAAAATTATCGATTTTTCTTTTATCCCAAAAATGATTAGGATATTAAGTGAAGATAATTTTCAGTTAAGATATAATGTAAATTTTCTATCGTAAATATATCAAAACTTATGCATTGCTAAGAACTTAATTTGGACAACTTTAAAGGCAAATTCTCAATATTTAGATTTTTTTGCGCCCTCAGATTTTCAAATAGTTGTATCTCAGGCAAACATTGTCCTATCCTAACAAACCATACATCAATGGAAAGCTTATTTATTCGTCACTTTCAGATGATTTTTATCAAAATTGACCCTTATGACTGATTTTGTGGTCCAGGGTCACATATGTGTTTGTTTAAGGACAGAGACATTTTATTTAAATAAGAAAAATGTCAATGTCAAATGAATGTCAATCCAAGATTTGTTATCATTAAAACATCATAACTATTTTAATTTGCGGTTTTATGTGGCAATAAGTGCAATCTCATTTGTCTCTGTGACATTCCTGCATAATCTTTGCAAAACCGCCACCGGCTGTCGTGGCCGAACTCATTGTGCCCGTGTCTCTGTTGGCCCGTCTGCGCCCTGCGCCGCCCGAGGCTGCCACCAGGCAAAACTTCCATATGTTCCTGGTTAGTCTGGGTGTGCAGAATGTGTCCCCTTTACTCAAGGTCCCGTCCGTGGCAGCACAAGCCCCGCCCACCAACCTTGCCTTCCGGTGCTTTCCGTCAAACTACATTTGGCCCGCGTTGATACACACGGTCCCTCGCAGGGCATGCGGGCAGCTTATATTCAGGGGGAGCGCGGCGGCTATCTGAGCAGCGATCTGTCACATCGCGTCCATCTGTGGGAGAAACAGAGGCGAAGAGACGTCTGGATGCTCCGTTCCCTGCCGCGCCGTGTTTACGCGCCGCCAGTGACTGCGTTAAAAAGCGTCTTCATTTGCGTATGTATGTGTGTGGAGAATCGAAACCGGCGATTGTAATGACAGTTTAGAGGTTTTATTCGTTCTTCTCCCCACGTCCGTTCCTCCCTCTCCCCCTCCACCATCCCTCCTTCCCCTGGGTTGTCAGCCGGCTTTTCTCTCCAATTATTCAATCTGGAACAATCACGGCCGTGACATTTCCGAATCTGACCTTCTCCGCTGGAGATCGCAGCCTGCCTGTCGCTATTTGCCTCCCTCTATTTCTCTCCCTCTCTTTTTCCCCTACTCGCATCACACTCTCTCGCTTCTTCTCTTCCTGTCCCTCATCCTCCTTGAGTCCTCTCTCCCTTTCTTTCTTTCACTATCTCATCCACATGCACGGCCGCCCGTCACGTCCCTCCTCCGCTATGATATGTCATTCATTCTTTCTGTAGGTCTTTTATTATTAATCTAATCTGACGCTAAAACTCCCATATCTGCGTTTTCAGTCATTTGTAATGTCGCGGTTTCTTTATTTCATTAGAATTCCGCTCGCAGCACAAAAGCCCTGCTCTTTTCGCCGTACCTGCAAGCTGTACTCTAATAAACATTCAAGCTCAGCCAAGCGTTTCTTGTCTACTGCTGCGGGACACAGCTTTACGTGTGAGCTGTGATTTGTCCTCTTACATGCTATTAACAATATTCCAACATGCATATGTGTGCTTTATCCTTCTCTACACAGATATTTGCTCTGTAACGTGATTTGAGCACACGACCATGACCACCGCTGAGGCAAACCCAGGTTCATGGGATCTCTAACAAAGCATGCTGGTGCCTTCACCGCACATTATTCTTTGAGAAGTGTGCCCTTTAAACAGGCTTCCTGCCTGTGTTATTATTTTATTGTCTGGTGGAGTTGCCCTGAGCATGTGTTAGCATTAGACATGCTTACGTGGGTTACCTATCCCTCTGGTTCTTAAGCATCAAGAACACAGAGGCTTTTTTTTAAATCTGGTAGCTCCTTAGTTGTCGTAATGGAGTTATATCGCATTGGCTTCAAGGTTTCCTGTAATTCATGTTTCAAATGTGTCTGAAATTGTTTAAATGCCTCGAAAGGCCCTATAACAATATTAAACACAGTCGCGCCACTTCAAACACTGCAATCATAAAGCGAGGCTTAACTGGGTGCAGAGCCTCTGGCATGTACAGAAAAACATTGTGTACCTACATGACCATGATTTGGGTATGAATTTGTACCCAGAAAGTACCAGCTAAATCTGATTAAACCTCTAAAATAACATATATTTTTAAAACTGCATAAAAAAAACAAGTAAAAATGAACAAATATTTCTGTAAGGGTTAGAATACAGTATTCATAACTGTATATCTAAATGACTAAATGTGTACACTGTATAGCTATAGTTAAGAGCTGAAGTTAAAGAGGTTAGTTAAATATGACAAATTCTTATTTTTATAAATTCTAGTTCCATGGGGAAAGTATGGAAGCCACCACTGAATAAAACAAAATTTAAATTATTCTGACTATTTATCTCACAGTTCTGACTTTTTGTCTCTAAATTGAAAGTTTACATCTTGCAATTCTGAATTTTTCTCAGAATTGTGTGATATAAATTTGCAATTTGGAGGAAAAAAGTCAGTCTTTTTCTCAAAGTTGGACTTTATAACTCACAATTGTGAGTTTGTACCTCACAATTATGAGAAAAGAAGTCAGAATTGCGAGAAAAAATGTCGGATTTGCAAGATGTAAATGCAAAAAGTCAGAAGTGTGAGGGAAAAAAAGTCAGAATTGCAAGATATTAACTCGCAATTGTGAGGGGAAAAAAGTCAAAATTGCAAGAAAAATAATCTGAATTGCAGTTGTGAAGGAGAAAAGTCAGAATTGCGAGAACAAAGTTGGAATTGCAAGATAAACTCAAAGTCAGAAGTGCTAGAAAAAAGTCAAAACTGCAAGATATAAACTCGCAATTGTGAGGGAAAAACAGTCAGAATGGCAAGAACAAAGTTGAAATGGCAAGATTTAAGCTCAAAAAGTCAGAATTGCGAGAGAAAAGTCAGAAATGCAAAATTTAAACTCGTCATTGTGAGGAAAAAAAGTCATAATTGTGAGAAAAAAGTCAGAATTGCAAGATATAAACTGAAAAAGTCTGAATTGCAAGGGGAAAAAAGTCAGAATTGTGAGAAAAAAGTTGGAATAGCAAGATATGAAGTCAAAGTCAGAATTGCTGAAAAAAAGTCAGAATTGCAAGAAAATTCAAAATTGCAAGATATAAACTCAAAAAGTCACAATTGCGAGAAAAAGTCAGAATTACAAGATATAAACTCGCAATTGTGAGGAGAAAAAAGTCAGAATTGTGAGAATAAAATCAGAATTGCAAGATGTAAACTCACAATTGTGAGTGAAAAATGTCAGAATTGCAAGAACAAAGTCGGAATTGCAAGATATAAACTCGCAATTGTAAGGGAAAAAAATCAGAATTGCAAGTACAAAGTCAGAAATGCAAGATTTAAACTTGCAATTGTGAGAAAAAAGTCAGAATCGTAAGATATAAACTTGCAATTGCGAGGGAAAAAAGTCATAATTGCGAGAAAAAAGTCGGAATAGCAAGATATGAAGTCAAAGTCAAAATTGCTGGAAAAAAGTCAGAATTGCAAGAAAATTCAAAATTGCAAGATATAAACTCAAAGAGTCAAAATTGCGAGGAAAAAGTCAGAATTGCAAGTTATAAACTCGCAATTGTGAGGGGGAAAAAAAGAACTGCGAGGAAAAAAGTCAGAATTGCAAGATGTAAACTTGAAAAGTCAGAATTGTGAGGAAAATATCAGAATTACAAGATATAAACTCGTAATTGTGAGGGGGGGAAAATCTGAATTGCAAGAAAAAATATAATCTTCTTATTTATGAGAGACATTTCTGTTTTTTGTATATGTGTATTGTTACACATTCTACTCTGGCTCTTTTCAGGACAACACAATGACGCCCGTATGAACCTGGCCATCGCTCTTACAGCGGCCCGCCATGGTGCTGCTATTTCTAACTACACAGAGGTGGTTCATCTGCTAAAGAAACCAGACCCCAAAACAGGCCAAGAAAAAGTTTGTGGAGCCCACTGCCGAGACCTAATCACAGGTGAGATATGCCCAGACTGAAAACTATATTGGCTGTTGTAGTGCAAGAAAAGATTGACTTGAAAAAATGTGATGAATACTTATGAAATGACAGCTCACACAGAAGTCACTTTCAAACCAAGCAGTTTTCTGTTGGTCAACGCAACAAATCTGTGTGATCGCAAATCTTTCACCCTTGTACAAAATTCCAATTGGATACATTTCCATTAAAATACTTAGATGTTGCATATAAAAAAATTGCAAAACAGTGGTAAATGTGACTGCACCTGAGATAAGATCTACGTCTATATAAACATTATTTCTTCAATCTTTGCTTTCTATTAAGTTTAATTTCCTCACAACCCAGCACTAACTAGTCATCTTTCAGTAACCTCTTTAAATGTTCTGCTCGTAATCCTTTTATGAAGAGATTTGTCTCCCATCCTCAGTAAATGACCCCTGCGGTCAGTCGCGTTGAGTTAGTGTAACACCTCACACTGCTGTTCACAGGGCAGGAGTTTGACATTCGTGCCAAATGTGTCATTAACGCCACCGGACCCTTCACTGACTCACTGCGCAAAATGGACAACCAGAAAACTGCCAACATCTGCCAGCCCAGTGCAGGAGTGCACATTGTAATCCCTGGATATTACAGGTGCTTCCCTGAATCCTTCAATCATATTGTATCTTTTTTTTCCCCTCAAGTGTAATTTAATGGTGTTAACAGTGCATGAGGAGATTACATACGTCTGTACTCTTACTACCAATTACAGCCCAGACAACATGGGGCTGTTAGACCCTGCCACCAGTGATGGCCGTGTCATATTCTTCCTGCCCTGGGAGAAGATGACTATCGCCGGCACGACAGATACGCCCACTGAAGTCACAGCCCATCCCCTCCCTATGGAGGATGACATCAACTTTATCCTGAGCGAAGTACGAAATTACCTCAGCCCTGACGTAGAAGGTAATGCTTTTTTCTTTTAAAAGGTTTTCGATGTAATTTGTTGCTACACCTAGAACAAAAAGGAAAACTGAAAATCTTTTTAAAAATGCAATAGTACACATTGATTCAACACCCCTAGAGTCCTGGTTCACTTGGTGCCCTAGACAAAACTAGATATTTTTTAATGATTTAGTGCGTTATTGTATATGTCAACAATCATGGTTCAGACAGATTCTTCTTAACGATTCCAGTTTCACCCTTTTACAACTTGTAAGATCTTTAAATGTTTTTGAAACAAGTCACTTATGCCTATGAAGGATTGGTATCAGGCAACACATAATTAACATCCGTGGCTTCTGATGATATATTGCAGTTTTATAAAGCAAACCAATCAATCTGTACAAGAAACTGAACATATTTTACAACATTATGTACCTGTATTATCTTTAGAGTTGGCAATAATGGCTCTTAAAGGATTAGTTCACTTCTAGAACAGAAATTTATAGATAGTTTGAAGAGTTTGGTTCCAAAGCGTGACAAACGACAGAGTTGCTGCCAAAATCAGTATTGTATCTGGTCGGTATTGAAAAGGCAGTTTTTAATTTTGCGCAAAATGCGATGTCCGCCGTGTTATTCTGTCATGTTTTCTTCCTGTCTTTCCAAACCACGTCAAACGTCTCCCTTCTCTGCAAAATGCGATACATCCGCTCAACCAATCACAGTGCAACATTTCACGCATTGTAAACAGTAAAGGCGGCGCTTTGAATACACCCCGCATCCTAGTTTTCAACATTGAGTAATGTATCACAGACATATCTGACAAATCCTTTCATGAACAAAGTGTAGAGAGAGTGTAAATAAGAGATTCACTGTACAGTGTAGAGAGCTTCGTTAATTATAATGGAACTTTGTGAGATCGCGATGAACTAAGATGAGCTTTTAATGATTTTTAAGTTTGTAAATGAGTTACTGATTTAATACAAGAGTTAAATAAACAAGAAGTTAAGTTGACTAACATTGTCTGACTATAACTATATTGCCTGATTTTGCTCTATTTTGTCAAAACAAAGTCACAACTGAGCTACTGCGTGTCCCTTTATGAATGAACATGCGTTTTTAAATGGATCTAGTGAGTCGATGAATCAATTACCCATTTATAAAGACAGTCACTTGCTTTATTCCTGAATGAATCAGCCGTTCGAAGGAATCAAATTAATGATATGATTCAGTAATTAAAACCGCCACCTACTGGCAGTTTTAGTTACATTTTTAAAGTATCTTCTTTTCAGTTATTTAAATAATTTTATATTTCTATATTCAAAATTTATACTTAAAACATTAATCTCAGCATGAATTGATGAATTTGATTGCACGCATACCACCTCTGAGCCTCATTAAACATGAAAATACACCTACAAGCCACTTTTGTGTTCTTCTGTACCACCTCTGTAGTACAAATTAATTTTGTTAATACTAATTTCCTTTGAGTGGTAACTTGTTCTTATTCTGTTTTAATTAAAAATTTAAAAAAGCTTGTAAAATATGTTTTTAAAAAAATTACATAAAAGATGACATATGTTTAATAAAGTTAAAAAAAATGCCATTACGAAGGTAAAAACAAAATTCCTCTCTAATTCACTTTAAGGAGTCAAATATCGCCTCATAATGGGAAGGCTAATTTTTGATCAAATTTTTTGATTATTGATTAGAAGGTGCTAAAAAGAAAATTAAGCATAGAGCCCTGATGAATTTATTGCATTTTGGGGGGGAAGTTTTTAATGTTATTATGACCTAAAGATGCTATGTGAAAGTTTGAAACAGAAAATAGTGGTTTTCATCTAGCCACTTTCTTGGTAAAGAAAACACATTTTTACTCAAATTAATTAAAAAGGATTTACAGCATTTTGGAAGCAAACTTTTCATTTAATCACCCGCTTGTCATCCAAGATGTTCATTTTTTTCTTTCTTTAGTCGTAAAAAAATTATGTTTAAAAAATTATGAACTTCCAAAATGCAGTTTAAATGCAGACGCTTCTTCCTCGACTGGGATGGTTTAGAGCCCTTTGAAGCTGCATTTGAGCTGAATTTTGGAAGTTCAAAGTCACGGGCACCATATAAGTCCATTATATGGAGAACGTTCCTGAAATTATTTTTTAAAAAACAATTTCTTTACAACTGAAGAAAGAAAGACATGAACATCTTGGATGACAACATCTTTGGGTAAGTAAATTATCTGTACTTTTTTTGTTCTGGAAGTAAACTTCTCCTTTTAAAGGATTAGTTCAGTTCCAGAATAAAAGTGTCCTGATGATTTTCTCACCCTATGTCACCCAAGATGTTCATGTCTTTCTTTTTTCATTTAAAAATAAATGAAGGTTTTTGAGGAAAACATTCCAGGATTTTTCTCTTTATAGTGGACTTTAATGGGAGCCGACAGGTTGAAGGTCCAAATTGCAGTTTCAATGCAGCTTCAAAGGGCTCTACATAATACCAGCTAAAGAATAAGGGGCTTATCTAGCGAAACAATCAGTCATTTTCTAAACAAAAAAAACATTATATACTTTTTAACCACAAATGCTCATCTTGCACTAGCTCGACCTCATACATTATGTAATCACACTGGAAAGGTCACACGTGACGTAGTTGGAAGTACCGACCCAGTGTTTACAAAGTGAACGTGCAAAGAACACAAAAGGGTCAAACACCCTTTACAAAAAAAGGTAAAACAACAATTTTGAATGATTTTGAAGTTGGAGGAGAAAATGAGATGGAGTTTTTCCACCTACCCTACCTTTATGAACCAAGTTACACAGACGAAGAACTAACCGTGCGTGACTTTTCCAGTATGATTGCGTAATGCGTCAAGTCACAGACGCACATCTCAGAGCTAGTGCGAGCCAAGCATTTGTGGTTAAAAAGTATACTTTTTGTTGTTGTTTTTTTTAAAATGACTGATCGTTTCACAAGATAAGACCTTTATTTCTCAGGTGGAATCGTGTTGAGCCCTTTGAAGCTGCACTGAAACTGTAATTTGAACCTTCAACCCACTGGCCACCATTGAAGTCCACTATATGGAGAAAAATCCTGAAATGTTTTCCTCAAAAACCTAAATTTCTTTTCGACTGAAGAAAGAAAGACATGAACATCTTAGATGACATAAGTAAGACAATTATCAGGAAATTTTCATTCTGGAAGTAAACTCATCCTTTAAGTCTATTATACTGGTTGTGTTGTATTGTTTTGATAAACTAAAAAGCAGCAATTTGTTCCGTCATTCAGGAATTTATTTGCACTACACTGTTTGTGCTGTGTAGTTCTTGCCAGGGGCGACACAAGGGATTCTGCCGTCCCTCTTGGTTAAAAACGCATTCCGGTCCCTCCTCTACCCAAGGGCCCCTGTAACTCCCTGTCTGACGATTCAGTAGAGCTGTTGTGGTGCCGCTGAATAGAGAGACAGGAAATGCAGGCAGGAAACACTTCCAGAGTACTGTATTACTGTTCTGTTCACAATGGCAGAAGAACATGTGGAGAAACAGTTAATGGTAACAAATCCTTTTTTTTTTTTTTTCTTTTTTAAGAAAGGAGCATTGACATTTTGATAACTCATTTTTTTTTTATTGATTAAAAAATTCTTATCATAATCAATGTTAAAAACAGTGCTGCTGCTTAATATTTTTGTAGAAACTATGATGCATTGCTCAGAATTCTTTGATGAATAGAACGTTCAAAAGAACAGCAGTTATTTAGTGTAACAATGTAAAAGTCTTTACCGTGTGTAACAGTGTAAAAAAAATCTTACTGACCTTAAATTTTTGAACAGTAATGTGTGAATGGGTGATTACTGTCACAGTGTTTTAGACGAATATTTACTCAATAGAGTGTTCACGACATGTAATCAGTCGGCCATATTGGCAGCGCTGAACGTAAACAATGCCACTGAAACGAACGTGTTTTGCATTACTGCTGCTGGAAATGTTCACTTATTGTCATGTTTTGGACTGTGCTAATCGGTTGGACCAGGAAAAACATTTGAAGCACTATAGACTGCTAAAAGTTATAACAAATCAAGGAGAAGAGTGCAAAAAACTGTCTGAGGAACAAAAGGCGTTTGTGGTTGGCCAAACTGAACCAGGATTTCCAGGCCAAAAATCTTGACAACATTCATGTTTGTTCTTATCATGCACAATCCAGGTGAAATATTAGGCTAATATCTTAATTATTACTGTTTGTATGTATCTTTACCACCAGTTAACTTTAGTTTGTCAAAATATTGTGCCCTTTCCTGCTTACTGAGTCGTTCTCTATATGATTTAGCAGCTTCCACATGTTTTTCCGTGGTTTGGACAGCATAAATTAGCAGAACAACATATTCAGTAGTACATTAACCATGGAATCCATGCTGTTGTTTACATCCGAGTATCGCCAGTATGGCGGTGCATCCGGGTAACTTTAGTGCAAACCCTCTATAGTGCAGCTTAATTGTGAAAGAAGCATATAACTCTTTTGTAAGTAGCTTTAAAAATCCACTAGACTCAAAAAACTAAAGAAACATATGTAGACACCTCAGACACTTTCATTTCTGCATGCATGTTAATGAACAAACAGACAGCAGTATAAACAGAATGGCTTGTATTGGTATTTTTCAGTCTAGTAACTGCTAGTTGGGACTGATAACTATTCCAAGCATCTCCTGAAGAAAGCGGAGGTATTGATTTTTGAGCGCAGACCTCTAATTGTTCAATGCGCCGTGGATGCGGGCTTGATTGCTTGATTGATTAGCTTCATAACTAATTTTCCCTCAGAAAAAATGCTTCCTCCGTTCTCTGATTGTTGGGCAAGTCGTTAAGAGTTTGTTGAGTCTCGTTATCTCATTCAGCGCTGCATGCGTCTTTCAGCTACTGTAGAAAGTCGTCCGGCTGTCTGTCATTAACATTACGTGCGCTCATAAACCACAGCGTGACGGCTGCCGTGTGTCTTGGTGTTTTCTGATTTGTTCCGGGCGTGAATGAGCAACCAAGCGACTCTGTTGACCTGGGAGGGTTCTATGAGAGTGTGAATAAAGCAGATCATGGAGAATGAGGATGGAGTGAGTGATGGAGGGAAGACACAGAGACCTTGCCTGGATGGAGGGTTGAGGCTGGACTGGACTCGGCTCTAGTGAAGGCAGCTAAAGGGATTTGGCTGTGGGAGATTTGTCACAATGACAGTGTAGGGGCAAGATCTTGTTGTTTGTCCCTCAAGTAGAGCTACTGTGTGTGAGAGAAAAAAGGATGATTACATGAGATATGAACAATTTGGACTTTTTTCTCATTTAGAATGTTTTCACATTGATCCTAATTTAAACAATCACCTGTTTAAAGGAGCGCTGCACTAAAAATAAATCAATTCAGAAAGCGGAAATATAGAATTTCTAATTGTTTGTTAAATGTTCTATGTTGTGAAATTATTGATATATTGGCAGATATAACATTTAACATTTACACACTCACATTAAAGCTCCATTCTAGAATTTTAAAAAGTGAAAATATGCATCAAAATACATTATAAAAAGAAAGAATGCATACTCGCATCCACTCTTGTAGCTCAGCTGGTGGATCTTAGCAATGTCAGTGAGTTTTTATTTATTTGCCACTGATATGTAAAGCCACGTATTCTCATATGAAGACAACATGATGTTTCATAAATTAAATAGTTTTTATTTGTCACTGTACTATAAATACACTACCAGGCAAAAGTTTTTTAATGTTTTTTAAAGAAGTCTCTTCTGCTCACCAAGCCTGCACTTATTTGATTCAAAGTACAGCAAAGCACAGTTAAATTTTGAAGTATTTTTTACTCTTTTCTATCTGAATATATTTTAAAATGTAATTTATTCATGTGATTTTAAAATTGAATTTTTGCATCATTACATGTCACATGATCTTTCAGAAATCATTCTAATATTCTGATTTGCTGCTCAAAACCATTTATTTTTATTATTTTTTTGTTTAAAACAGCTGAGTAGATTTTTTTTCAGGGTTCTTTGATGAATATAAAGTTCTGAATAACAGCATTTATCTGAAATAGAGTTCTTTTGTAACATTATAAATGTCTTTATCATCACTTTTGATCACTTTAAAGCATCCTCGCTACATAAATATATTAATTTCTTTCCTTCAAAAAATGGTATAGTGTATAATGTTACAAAAGCTTTTTATTTCAGATTAATGCTGATCTTTGGATCTTTCTACTCTTTCTACTTTTACTCAACTGTTTTAAATATTGATAATAATATTAAAAAATGTTTCTTGAACAGCCAATTAGCATATTAGAATGATTTCTGAAGGATCGTGTGACACTGAAGACTGAAGTAATGATGCTGAAAATTTAGCTTTGATCACAGGAATAAATTACATTTTAAAATATATTCAAATAGAAAACAGTTATTTTAAATAGTAAAAAATTCCAAATTTTACTGTTTTTGCTGTACTTTGGATAAAAAAAATGCAGGCTTGGTGAGCAGAAGAGACTTCTTTAAAAAGCATGAAAAATCTTACTGTTCAAAAACTTCTGACTGGTAGAGTATTTTTTGCAAATTTATTCTCTCAGATTTTCCACAGATCTCAGTTTAAAAACACCTGCCGTAGGTGTTGCAGGAAAATCATAGAATGATAAAATCTATCAAATCTATGATGTTGTAAGTTGCTTTGGATAAAAGCATTTGCAAAAGTAAAATGATTAATCTTCCATTCTCAGCCTAATCGGCCAATGCCGGTTGTTTCAAAAATGAAAAAATGAAATGTTGGCCTGTACCAATATGGTTGCCAGTATATTGCGTATGCCTAGGTATGGTGACTGTGACTCTTTGCGAACTTCGAGTGCATTGCACAGCTTGGAAATGGACTGAATTCTTCCCTTGAGAATTAGATTACCTGAATGCATTCGACAGCCCAGCGGTCTATTGCTAAGGTTCATTTAGACACAAGGTGTGTGTGTATGTGTGTTATTGGTCTCCCCAGTCTGCTGTCTGCAGAGCTCCCTAGCCTTGTCATAAATGTTTCAGAGATGCCCTTTGATAATGAGAGTGCTGTCTCTGTTTTTCCCCCCATTCAGAAATATCAACCTGCATATTACAGTGGCAGGTGTACCGCAGATCGATACACAACTCCCTCTTAATAATTAATGCTTGAGATGTCACCACAATAGGGAAATTGACTTTGGACTCGTACATGATGTTCTAGTAACGGTTTGTTGGTTTAACAAAATAACAAAGCTATTAAAGTTTTTACGGACAGTCTCGCTTCCTATGTTCCCTCATGGTCATTTTCCAAACAAAATACCTTTTAATGCAGACATCATTGTCATATTGTGGATGTTGCTGTTGACAGGACACTGCATGAATACAATAGCGTAGCCTATTGTAGTCCTGTCAATCAGATACACGACACACACATTTCAACTGTCAGAAATTGTCAGCGTCTCTGTTTCCTTTGGTTCTTAGTGCGACGAGGGGATGTCCTGGCGGCCTGGAGTGGCATTCGTCCGCTGGTCACCGACCCCAACTCCAAAGACACGCAGTCCATCTGTCGTAACCACATCGTCAACATCAGCAACAGCGGACTCATCACCATTGCTGGTCAGTGGCATTATGACTTGAAAAATGGTTTAATTGGATTTGTACAGTGTGAAAAAGTTTGTAATTATTGTAAAAATGATTAATTTTTTCATATTTGTTTTCATGGTTTTCAAAGAAATGCTCACCAAGGCTGCACTGACTTGATCAAAAATACAAAACAAATCCAATTTTTTCCCCCTTTTCTAGAGATATACACTGACCAAAATTATAAACGCAACACTTTTGTTTTTGCCCCCATTTTTCATGAGCTGAACTCAAAGATCTAAGACTTTTTCTACGTACACAAAAGGCCTATTTCTCTCAAATACTGTTCACAAATCTGTATAAATCTGTGTTAGTGAGCACTTCTCCTTTGCCGAGATAATCCATCCACCTCACAGGTGTGGCATGTCAAGATGCTGAGTACACAGCATGATTATTGCACAGGTGTGCCTTAGGCTGGCCACAATAAAAGGCCACTCTAAAATGTGCAGTTTTACTGTATTGGGGGAGGTCAAAATGCCATCAATAAAATGCACCTGTGTTCGTTGTGCATAACATACGCCTGTCCATCCACAACGTTGACATCAGCAAACCGCTCACCCACAAGACGCCATACAAAAGCCAATTAAAGGCAAAAAAAAATAATAAATCAAAATAGTAAGTAAAAATATCAAAACATTAAAGGGATAGTTCACACAAAAATTAAAATCCTGTCATTAATTACTCACCCTCATGTCATTCCAAACCTGTAAGACCTTCGTTCATCTTCAGAACATAAATTAAGATATTTTTGATGAAATCTGAGAGCTTTCTGGCCCTGCATAGACATCAACGCAACTATCACATTCAAGACCCAGAAAGGTAGTAAGAACATCATCAAAATAGCCCATGATATATACTTATTTTTCATTTTAATGTACCCTCCCCCCTTTTTTTCTTTTCTTTTCTCTTCTTTCAATCAATAAAGACGGTGTTGAAAAAAAATAGTCCATGTGACGTGACATAGATGAGAAGAATTTGTTGACTAAAGTCGTTATTTTTTTTTTTTTTTCGCACACAAAAAATATTTTCATAGCTTCATAAAATTATGTGGCAGTTGTGTTGCTGTTTATGCTCAGAAAGCTCTCGGATTTCATCAAAAATATCTTAATTTGTGTTGTGAAGTTGAACAAAGGTCTTGGGTTTGGAAAAACAAAGGGATTGGAACAACATGAGGGTGAGTAATTAATGACAGAATGTTTGGGTGAACTATCCCTTTAAATCTTAACTAATAAACAAACTTTTTTGTAAGGAGGAGTTGAGGTTTTGTAATAAGGAACTGGCCACTAGAGCTACTGACAATTGTTTCACTGAGGTTGCGTAAAGATTTCACATCACTCTGTCTACTGTAGGTGGGAAGTGGACAACCTATCGTTCTATGGCTGAGGAGACCCTTGACGCAGCCATAAAGGCTCATAACCTCTCAGCTGGTCCCAGCAGGACGGTGGGTCTGTTGCTGGATGGTGGGAAGGACTGGACCCCCACCCTGTACATACGCTTGGTTCAAGACTACGGCTTGGAAAACGAGGTGGGTTTTGAAGCCCAACTACTTAGCATTCTGCCATTCCGAGCTCTTTGGAGCAAGTTCAGCTGCTTCATAACGCTTCAGTCCCCCATGATTCTGTGGGGGAGAGAAAGTCTGGCAACCCCTTGTTTGGAAGCGTGAGAGCTTGATGGAGCCGTAGCGCTACCATGGATGTTGTTTTGCCAGCATATTTAAAAAGGTCAGCATGCAGATATTTTTGACAGCACTTGACCTTTGGTGAGAGATATAAAAGAAGAGTTCGAATCGAAGTAAACGGGGCCGTGTTTATTTGTCTGAACGCTTAATGAAGCAAAGGTGTTCATAAGCTAGTCAAATAACTATGAAGTGAATTTTGAAGTAGATTTTAGCTACAGTGGGTTTTGTATATCCACCTTATTTTTCCTGTAAGAGCAGGTGCGGACATTTATAAATTGAATGCGTCTGGCTTCCGGTGTCATCCGCATCCAGCTATTTTTAGCTGTACAAAACCACTTGTCTTGCTGCTTGAACTGGTGTGTCTTACCATATTATTTTAATATTTTATCTTAAGTATGAACACAGTGGTTTGTAGTGCATGTTTTTACCGTTTACTGCACTTCGTTATTCTCATTATTTCCCTACGGCGGCTTATGAACCGAAAGTCTCACACATTACCAGAAAACAGATGACTTCGGCATTGAAAAATAAGCTGGATAGGAAAAGAGTGTGGAGTCATGAAACTTACCACCACTAGTTATAAATGGTTACAGCCCTAAGGCATAACAGTTTTATTTATTTATTTATTTATTTTTAACTAACAGGTTGCCCAGCACCTGGCAGCCACCTACGGAGGAAGAGCATTTGAAGTGGCCAAAATGGCCCAGGTGACAGGCAAGAGATGGCCTATAGTGGGAAAACGCCTTGTGTCTGAATTTCCCTACATAGAGAGTGAGGTAAGGACTCAACCTGACCAATCCTACTTTAGCAATTGTTGATCTCAGCTATCCTCTCAGACAAGCTTTTACTTATTTCTAATGTGATTGTACAGAAATATAGTAAAACGTTGCCAGATCACTTATAGTAATCAGAGGGTTACAGTATATTTTCACTTTACCAAATATTTTAAAGGATTGGTTCACTTCCAGAATAACAATTTCCTGATAATTTACTTACCCCTATGTCATCCAAGATGTTAAAGGGGTCATCGGATGCCCATTTTCCACAAGTTGATATGATTCTTTAGTGTCTTAATGAAAGGTCCATAATATACTTTGATTAAAAATTCTCAATGGAAGTGTAAAACAACACCCTTTTTACCTTGTCAAAATCAGCTCTGCAAAAATCATTCCATTCTGGTCGAGGCTGCTTTAAATGCAAATGAGCTCTGCTCGCCCCACCCCTCTCTTCTCTCTGTGAAGAGACGAGCCTGTTTACTTTAGCCGCATTTAGCCACTAAACTTGCTAACTAGCACATTATTAGGAAAGGCGATCGCAAAGATTCAGAAAAAAACGCTTATACTCACTTCTGCTGTAAGTGAAGCTGGATGATGAATGATTTGTGCGAACATAGACGGATATATGTAGATCGGGAGGCGCATTCCCTTCACAAACAAACGTAATCCACTGCATCTTCAGCAGCTCAGATGTCGGGAATAAATGATGACCACTACGTTCATTATTACATCCAGCAACACAATACCTCAATCGCTCGATTCTTGTCTAATTTACATCCCTGCTCCGGCATCAAAACATGGAGCTCTGACTGTTACAACTGATATGAGGTAAGACGCTCATGTCAATCAACTATCGTGGAAGCTGCCTCTGTGGGTGTGACGCCACAATGACAGGCATCTGAGAATGGTTTGATTTGAAAAAGGGGATATTATTTTGATAGATTAATTAAAAACCACTGCATGGATTTTTATCATTATAGGGTAGATGTGTACATACACTGCCAACACACATTAATGTTCAAACAACATGTAAAA
>JAHKKF010531897.1:0-12409 GCA_019740295.1 Labeo calbasu | reverse complement strand
AGTTTAAATGCGGCTTCAAACGATCACAAATGCGTTTGTAAACGATCCCAGCCGAGGAAGAAGGGTCTTATCTAGCCAAACGATCAGTTATTTTCATTAAAATAATACAATTTTTTTAATGAAAGTTTCTTTCATTAGAAAGAAACAGAGTAAAGAAACAGAGTTTCTTTACGACTGAAGAAAGAAAGACATGAACATCTTGGATGACAAGGGGGTGAGTACATTATCTGTCAGTTGTTGTTCTGGAAGTGAACTTCTCCTTTAACTAGAAATATTCCATATTGTACGTGATTGACTTTCAGGTCTGCCACTGGTCAACTGTCAGAGAAAACAAAAAGCTGTTTTTTAGTTTTTTTTTTTAGTTTTTTATTGCAACTCTCTCTCTCTTTCTGCATCTGCCGTATCAGGACCGTCCAAGCTGGAGTCAGTGGGCGGAGTTTCTGCTGATGTACTTCCTGTTGCCCTATCAGCTGCTCTCTGCATTCGCCTGGCACTTGTTAAGCGTTCATTACTGGACGGCACGTGTCGTCATGTTACATGCTGTGTTTCTGTCCGTGCTGGATGTGCATTTCTTTTGGACGCTGTTGAAGAGAGGAGAGATGAGGTACAAACACAGAGAAAGACTCTACGTTTAACGCTGTTAATTACTGTAAACACCATTAGCACAGTTATTCAGAGCTGCTAGACCTGGTGTGTGTGATTTCTCCAGACTGATGGGGTGATTGTTGTGCGTGTTGTGATTGCAGGACGCTCCCTAAGCGTGTTTGGCAGGAGGTGCTGACAGTGATGATGAAGGAGTCTCTGTTTGTGCTGCTGTGGCCGCTGATTCCTCTGTTCTTCTGTAACTTTATATTCTATTACAATCTGTACGTCTGCCCCTTCTACACTGCAGCGCTGGTCAAACGAACTCTCCTGCAGACAGACACGCAACAGCAGAGGATCTGAACACACATTCACCATACTGCTCTTACATGATACTCAGTTATATAGTAGAGTCGGGTTCAGACGCCTTTCACTGTTACTGAATAAACCCGTTTATATTCATTGATCTCTTCAGTCACCTGTTTGGGTGTTTGTTTCATGCTGAAATTCAAACAGTTTTGTGCAATTAAAATCAATAATAAAATATTTATTTTTATATTATGATTCACATGAGTGTTATAATCTGGGGCAAAATGGACAAATATTTTTTAATAAAAAGAGAAAGTTTTGGTGTTGTTGAGTGATGTTACTATTAGATATGAAGTTTGTTTTTTGCTGACAAGTTGTTGATTCTGTATAACAGGACAATTAAGTGGAGACACTGCAGGCAAACAGTTTTTTCATGCACGACTGTCAAGTTTTAGATTTTGGGTTTTTTGGTTTTTCATAAAGTGTTTTTGTCAGACTAGTAGAAAGAAAACATTCAAAAGACACTGTTAAGTGTTTCTTTTATAGCACTTGATCTATTTGTGCCAATAGATTTTTAATTACACTACATTTTTTAAAATTTTTCTCTCCTTTTTTTCTCCTACACTGAGCCATAAATCTCCACTTCAGCTGCTTGATTAATACAATATTGTGAAAATATATTTTCGTATATTGTAAAATATTGTATTTTCTAAATTATGAAGTGACAAAAAATGATAGATATTTATTAATATTAGATTTAAGTAACTAAAACTCTAAAATCCATATCTGATTATATAACTGTCAAAAAGCCAAGTGATTTTGTCCATCTCTAACATTTCTTGTGAAGGAACATTACTGTCATTTTAGTGTCGTTTGGGGGCGTGTCTTCATTGCGATGTGCTCACATCTGATTGGTCCAAAGTTTGTTTGTGATCTGTTGTTAACTAGAGTATAACCGGTCCAGCAGCAGGTTACCGTGCAGCGTATTTCTCTAGGCACAGAACACCGCTTCCCGGATAAGACTGTTGGGAGCCTTCGGTGACTGTTAGTCCGCACTCAAAACACTACAGTCTCCCGATTCGTTTTTTAAACCAGGACGCTGCTCATTCTCGTTCATCTGTGCGTACATTTAATGTAATTTCTGTAATAATGCTGTTTTAATGAAATGAAACACGGCGGCACGTTTGTGTGTGTAGTTGCGAGACGCTCCCTCGCCGTGGCCCCTCCCCTCTCCTCCCGTAAGGCGGAAGTGTGACGTGTGTTTGAGCGGTTGGTGCGGCGTGTGTTGTGCTGCTCTCTGAGTCGCTCCGAATAGGTTGTGTTCGGTTCAGTTCTCCCGGGATGAACTGGTCGTTGTAGCGGGTCGGTGATGCTGCGGCGGGTTCGGGCGCAGCTCCGGCAGGCGGCGGATCAGATGGCGAAAAGACCCGAACTGTGCTGCGGTGCGATACTGCTCACCTGCGCGCTCATCTTACCCATAACCCTCACCTGCAGGTAAATAAACCTCAGAATATAACTATAGTATCACATACTGCTCATTTTACCCATAATCCCACCTGCGGGTAAACATACAACAATGCACAAGACATACACAGTAATACATGCCATATACAATAATACATAAGTGTTCCTACTATATGTTTTGTAACAATACACAACATTTACAGTCATATGTCATTTATATGACATACATATGCTGCTCACCTGCAGCTAATTGTACTGCAAAATACAAGTTATACACAAGTTACATAGAATAACATCTGTAATATTGTATTGTGCAATATATAGAGAGAGAGCTCAAATAATAGTATTTGATCACCAAATCAGCATATTAGATCACATACATAAATATTTACCTAAACGGTACATTTGATAAGTACTCTATCTTCTGTTGTGTATAAAATATGAGATTTGAGAATCATTGCATTCTGTTTTTATTTACACTTTACACAACATCACAGCTTTTTTGAAATTGGGATTGTTTAAATAAACCATAATATAACATAATAACGCATTGCTCATCTGTCTGTGTTTCTGTCAGTCGGGTGAAGAACGTTGTAGCGGCGCCTCGGTCTCCGGTGCGGTTCTTCCCGGCCGAGGCTTCGGTGGTGGATCTGTTCCTGGGTCAGTTAGAGGAAGCGGATCACCTACGGGAGGAAGCGGATGTGTCGGTGGTGTTCTATTACGCCCCTTGGTGCGCTCACTGCATCACTGCGCGACAGCACGTCCAGCAGGTGGCGCTGCGGCTGGCCCAGCAGGTGAGACGACTTCCTGTGTATCTCCTGTTTGTATTTTCTGTGATGTTCAGGACTCAACACGTCACACTGACATGACAGTGAAGTGTCATGATGATCAGGAGTTGTTTCAGTAATAATAATCTGTTGTCTGTACTGTGTGCAGGTGCAGTTTGTGGCAGTGAACTGTTGGTGGCATCAGGGCAGGTGCAGGAAGCAGAAGAACTTCTTCCAGTATCCAGTCATTCATCTGTACTACAGGAGGTGAACGCACGCTTACGTTGACTGAATCATGTGTTAATGAGCACAATAATAACTCTATGTGTGTGTGTGTGTGTGGAGGATCGGTCCGATCGAGTACAGAGGTCCAGTCCGGTCTGAGTATCTGGAGAGCTTCATTCAGAGAGTTTCTGCTCCACTCTCATACCTGCCCTCCGTTGGAGCCCTGCACACCTTCCTCACACATCACCAGGTACTCACACACACTCACACACTCACACACACACACCCACCCATACACACTTGTTTCTCATATGTTTGTGCACAGCAGGCTGTGGTGGGTTATTTCCAGTTTAACTCGTCTCCTCAACCGGCCGGTTACATCACCTTCCTGTTGTCCGCTTTGCACGCGCTCAGACGAGGTACTGTCCCTCCCTCACACATCACTAACACTGATCCTATCAGCTCTGACATGCTGCCTTCTGATTGGTGCAGATCACCAGGGGGAGGTGCGCTTCGCTGTGGTGACCAATCAGGCGGTGGCAGAGGGCGTGTCACTCAGGGAGGATGAAAGTGTGTATTTACACCGGCGTTTGAACAGCTCACTGGTGAGTTCATATTCACACACACACACTCACACTCATTCTGAGCATCTGCTCAAACAGTGAAATATAACACTAGTTTTGTGTTTTGTGTTAGGTTTTCCCACGGACGCAGAGGAACTTCACTGCGCAGGCCGTCTGCGATTGGGTGTTTGAGAACAGGGAGAGCGTCATTCGCTGGATTCAGCCAACTAGAGCGAAGAGTTACTCACTGGAGGCGGAGCTACAGAAAGGCCCCGCCCTCCTGACCTTCCTCCCACACAATCCCCTCACAGCCAATCAGCTGCTGACACAGGTTCCTCCAGCTATTTTTAGAGTGTTGTAAAAATGTTATAATGTGAAGGTATTATAAAAAGTTCAAAAGTATGAATCAGTATTTTGTAAATATGTAAGTTTATAATGTAATGTGCATGTGTAGTTTTTATGTTCTTGTTCTGACAGACGTTTGACAGTGAAGTGTTGTGTAAATCACATGGTGTCGTGTCTGTGTCAGGTGACCGATGTGGCGCTGCATTATCACTCGTGTTGTGGGTCAGAGGAGGATTCGTCGTCCGCTCTGAGCTGCTGTCAGTCTCTGCCGGTTGCGTCGACTGATGTGAGCGTCTGTGAGTTGTGTGTGTCTCAGTGCTGGGCTCTGGGTCTGTATCTGCAGCAGATTCGACTCTCCAGCGCCTCCTGCAGGAGCGTTCAGACCTCGTACGGTCCATTCGGCCGGTTCAGCGTCTGCTGCAGGAGCGTCCCGAGGCCTCGCCGCTGCCCACTGCTGCCGGACTCCATCACTGGCCTGCAGTGCCGCACTAACAAGACGCTGCGCTTCTACCTGCTGGACGCACAGCTCAACTGGCCGCTGGCGCAGAGACTCGGAGCGTCCGGAAACCAGAGCAGTGACCTGCCCTTCATCACCATCATCAACCTCAGAGACGAGACGCACTATGTGCTCAACCACAACAACACACTGGGTACACACACTAAACACACACACACTGACTGACTCACACACAATCGTACACACACTTCAGGCCCTTGCACACTGAGTACCAAATGTTTGTGTTTGTTTTTTCATATTTCTCAAAATTAGTCACACACAGAATGTCACAGTAGCTCTAAATAGTCAAAACACCTCTCAAAATGCTTGTGACGGATGCGGAAAATGCTGAAAATCAAACCTGATCCAAATTTTTTTATGATGGATGAACATTTTGAGGGCAGTGTGTAAAAGTGATTGACATAACAATTTTTTTTTTTTAACATCCAAAAATTTCAAACAGAAATTTCACATACTTATGTACAGTGTTGAGGGTAACGCATTACAAGTAACACGAGTTGCGTAATCAGATTACTTTTTTCAAGTAACTAGTAAAGTAACACATTACATTTTAATTTACAAGAAAATATTTACCTTTTAAAATAAGTAAGGCCAGTTACTTTTTCCCCCACTCACTGATTGAAAGTTCCTCCTGACCCAATGTTGAGAGAAATCAGAAGTAAGATGTTACTTTAGTTCTGGTTCATCTCACTTACAAAAGAAACAGATTCAGTTTTCCTCAAAATTAATAAAAACAGTGAAACGCAAACCTGCAATAATTAATAGTTTTATTTATTTATTTATGTATGTATTTAATACTGTTTTATTAACCAATGTCTTCGCTGCTGACCTTTGATGATTCAGTTCAACCATACTAATAAGCAAAAATTACTCAAGATAAACTAACATTTTGTTCATTTTTTATTGCTGAAGAGTGTTGAACTTTCTTCTTCTATTTTCTACTGTACAGATGTGAATTTACTTTTCCTTGAACTTGAGGCTTTTTGTTTTTACATTTGACAAAAATAGAACTTTTTATATTAAAAACAAACAAGTGTGCCCTGCCTGGATTTAAAACGTAATGCAAAAGTAACAACACATCACTTTCCATAAAAAGTAACAGTAAAAGTAAAAGTAAGTAATGTATTTAGTTACTTTTAAAGGGAGTAACGCAATATTGTAGTACATTACTTTTAAAAGTAACTTTTCCCAACACAAACACACTCACACATGATCACACTCAGTCACACACACAGACTCATTTACACACACTCGTGCTCTCTCACACGTTTGCTCACACACACACACATGCTGCTGTCATTCTCTGTGTTTGTGTTCATATGTATGAACACAAACACACACACACACACACACTTTTACACACACTGTTGCTGCAGCAGTAATTGTTGTTTTCTCTGTTTGTGGAGCAGCAGATTTCATCCAGAACTTCAGCGCGTCCTACAGTCCTTTACACAGACATCTGGTGGGACACAAGCAACAGCAGCAAACACAGTCCCTCATACAGGAAGTGACCTCAGACAGCTTCCTGCACACCGTCATGGACTCACAGAGGGTGAGAGCAGCTGCTGTTTATTAATGCTGTTATCTAGTGTTCACAGCAGCAGACGATATCTGTGATGTTCTCTGTCTCATCAGGACGTGCTGCTGTTGTATTATTCGGCCTGGTGTGGTTTCTGCTCGGTTCTCAATCACGTGTTTCTTCAGCTGGCCCGTCTGTTCCAGGGAAACGGCGCCCTCACGGTGGCCAGGTGTGGAACTGCACATTAAGTTTCATATGACAGTCCATTCAGGAGTGACTGAGTTAGTGTTTGTGTGTTCTTGTTGATTTCAGAGTGAATGTTGGACGTAATGATCTGCCCTGGGAGTTTATGGTGGATCATCACTTTGTAAAGAAGAGTGGCAACTTGGGTTCACTTCAACCGGTTTCTTGTGTTTTACTAAGAAATGTCATGATATTTTCATTAACTTCTCATACGTGTGGTGTTCTGTAAAATGATGATGTAAGCTGTGTGATTTATGCATCTCATACAATCCATTCCTTCATATACAGTCTTTCTGTTCATGTTATTGTTTGTTTGATTTAAAAGTGTCTTATACGATCACAAAGCCATAAGTTAAAGAAGAAAAGAAACAACAGAAGGAAAAGAATATTGAATTGTTTGTCATTGAAGTCTGTTCAGTTGTCATGGAGAAATGCCCATATTTTTTAGATTCCTGTTTTATTTTTGTCTGTTTTGTTTATGACAGCACAGTGTTTGCTGTTATATTTAGTTGAGCAGAGTTATGGAGAACTGCTGTGTGAGGAACTACACAATCACTGAACACTCTGTTCTGTTTCCTGCTGCTCAAATACATTCTAATGTCATCCATGTTCAGAGTCTGATGAAGAGCTGATGAAGGACAAACCGGGTCAGATCATGACAAGAAAACTCACATTATTATAAAATCTAAAATACACGATTGTATTGAAGTAGAAATGGATGATAAATACTCCTTTCGTATGGAATTAAATAGTAAGCACTTCGAGTGTGTTGTTCATCATATTTATTTTCATATAAAACAACAGAGCTGAAATGATATGATGTTTGTGATCATATACAGCACATGAGTGTGAATAACTGCACTCATCTCAAACAAGATCAGCTCTGACCACTGATCAATACATCTACACATTCTCTATTATAGATCAGTGGCTCTGACACAGCTCATGTTCTGCGCATGCGCACTTTCACTCTTGTGTAGAAACCGAAAGTAAACTCGGTAAGGAAATTTTGAAGTTCGCCATTAAACCCAGAATAATGAGGAGAATTTTGAAGCCTTAAAAACGGCCACAAACATCACATTACCGTAAGTTCATTTATCGTCTTCTGATATTATGTTATTATTGAGTTGTTTTCACTGTCAAACTTGATCTTTAAATGTAAAGCAGTATTCTGAGGAGTTGTGACAAATGTAGAAATAGACAAGTTCATCTTCACACTTATAATGATATCGAGCTCTGTGGATTCCGCTTTTAGCTGATAATAATTTCATGGATATATTGCAGTCTAAACTAGATGAGTAAAGTTTGAGAACAAACTTAAAGTTGTCTTGAGAAAGCCTAGCCTGAAAGTTTGAAGCAGTTGTAAAAGTATGGAAGCAGCTAGCAAGATTTAACATGTTGTTAACATGTTTTAGCATTATTAGCTTGTTGTTTGTATTTTTATAGGCTGATTACAATGTTGTTAGCATGATTAGCATGTTGTTAGCATAATTTGCAAGTTACTAGAATGTTGTTAGCATGATTAGCCTGACTAGCATGTTGATAGCATGTTTTGTACGTGATTAGCATGTTTCTAACATGATTAGCAAGTTACTAGCATGCTGCAAGCTGATTAGCATGTTGTTAGCATGTTTCAGCATTCACTTGTGCACGAAGGTTGGTGGTGACTGCGTTTGTGCCATTGTGCAGTCTTGAATAAGTGTTTATTTTTAATGATCATTTATATTGATTTTTGTAAATTCAGCCTATATATATATAGAGAGAGAGTTTAAGTTAGTTTGTTGTTTTTGTTAATTTCTGATTTAGTACTTCTACTTAAATGAAAACGAGAAACATCATGAAAAACTGGCTAACACAAAATAATTTGTAGTTTTATATTTTATAACATTTTTTTTTTTTGTTTATGCTAAAATACAGTAGTGTTATGTATGTGTTTTTTCGGTTAACAGATCTTTTGTCCGAGGAAGCACAGTCTACTGAATTAAATCAGTCACACGTTGGTTAACGTTTTACCAACCACTTCTTTACTTCTCTGGCATGAATTCAGTAACAACATAAACAAACTTTCCATCATACCTCGTACTCCATCGTCTTAAAGACACAGATGTAATTGTAGTACATGACATCCCCCTCCAAGGTTGGATAGAGATCTATACACAGTTTGTATTATATATCAGTTCTGGATCTTTTTCTGAAGCCTCTTCCACCTCCCTTGTGGTTCGGGCTCTTGGGGTGGCATTAATGGCTACGAATCTCACATACTCATCCGATTCATGTGAGTGCTTCTCTCTCATTGCTGTGCTCCCCGAAAGTCATGACAAAGAGTCAGCAATATTTTCTTTTCCTGAAACATAGGCAATCTTGAAGTCATATGGTTGGAGATGTAAAACCCAGCGCTCTACACGGGCACAGGGCTTAGAGCGTGGACCATATATTGACTCTCTGTGAGCAGGTCAGACTGTCTCCCATAGATATATACGGGTGAAGCCTCTCACAGGCCCACACAAGGGCGAGGGCCTCCCTCTCTGTCTGGGAGTACCGTCTCTCACAGTCTGACAGACTTCTGCTGATGTAGCACACTGGCACCATTTGACCCCCAACCCTACAGGGCTAGCATCAGCTATAACCTGGGTCGGTGCATCTTTGTCAAAATATGCCCTGCTTTTGCAAGTTCGTCTTTTAGAGCATTAAATGCCCTTTTCTGTTCAGGTCCAAAGACAAATTCTGTTTTCTTTCTGGTAAGACATCTTAATGGCTCTGCCAGGGTTGCAAGTTGTGGAATAAATCTGCTACTGTAACTGACAAAACCAAGAAAACTTATAACTTCAGGCGCTTTGTGGTTCTCGGGCTTCCACCACAGCCCTGACTCTTTCTTCAGTGGGCCCAATCTCTTTCTGCGTGAGCAGGATACCCATGAAGTTTAAGTGATCCATGCAAAACTGACATTTTGCGGGATTCAACATCAGTCCACATTCTCTTAAACGCTTCATGACGGCATGCAGGCGTTGATTGTGTGTTTTGTGGTCGGGTGCATGCACAGTCCGAGATGTGATCCCGTCCCTCCCATCCCTAGTGCTATCTGCGCGCCTGCATTTATCATATCATCATGCAAAACTAAGAATTAGAATAATCGTAAACGACGATCGGGTGCGGTTATCTAAATCAGAGATAAATACAGGTGCGGGCGGATAATTTATTTGAAGCTGCGGATTCGGGTGACGTTTGAGCTCATCCACGCATCTCTAGTGTCTACACTGGATGCGGCGCGACACATTTAAACAAATCTTTGAATGACTAATGAACATTTTATTTCACAAACGTGTGTGTTTGTGTCCAGGATTCTCTGTGTGACAGTCGGTCTGTGTGAACTGAATGTGGATCAGTTTCACTGGAGACGCACAATCGACAAAATTAAACTAAACTCGTAATTTCAAATGATGCTGTACTTTATACATTTGTCCACTGTCATATTCATGTCATTTTCACTGTGTGCTGTGTGTAAAATGAGTGTTAGCTTGACTTTATTTGAAAACAAACAAACAAACAAACAAACAAAAAACAAACAAATAAAAAGATTCCCAATGCACTCAAATGTCCCAGAATACTGTGTGCCCAGTTGGTTAGTGTTTATTTTATTTTTAAATACATTTTAATTAAATATTTATTTATTTGTGAAGTTATATTTATTTATTTGGATATAAGTATGTTAATTTTACACATTTATTTTTTTAAATCGATTTTCAAATTTCTTAAATATTATTGAAAATAAATAAAATTATATCGGCTTCATATTGGTCATCGGCCACCCTGCTTTCCCAGATATCGGCATCAGCTGTCAAAAAAACAATATCAGTCACCACTAGTGTCATGTGTCATTTGTTCTCTTGTGTTTCCATACACAGGTCTGAAATCAGTTTGTCATTATGGAGAACAGAGAGAACAGACAGAGATCTTCATCTCCTGATCACAGCTGTGTGTCTCTGAAGAGTGGTGGATCCATGCTTGATCCTCCTAAATTCAGTAATGGTCCAGTGACCTCTGACCCCAGGTGAGACATAATCCAGTATTAAACACAACACACTGACTTGTAATAAATGAAAGAGCAGACAAAACTAAAGGAAGAGTTATGTCTGTGTTTTTTCTAAGGATCTTCAGGAGAAGGAAGAGTGAGAGATCTTCATCTCCTGATCACAGCTGTGTGTCTCTGAAGAGTGACAGATCCATGCTTGATCCTCCTAAATTCAGTAATGGACCAGTGACCTCTGACCCCAGGTGAGACAACAAACACACAAACGGCCACACAAACGCCATCTCTGAAGAGTAATTATTTATTTTTATGATGTAATTATTAGCTTTTCATCAATTCACTGCAGTTTCCTCATGAACCTCAGTTTGGGAAACCCTGTTTTCAGTAATATACTGAAGTCATCAAGATGCTGAAGGCTCGTTCACAGTATGAATGATCAATGACAAATATATCAGCATCAGGGCCAAACACAGACATTTTGAAGGCAGGGACTCGAGCCAAATACAGTTACATACAGTTGAACATCTTTTAATTACATGTCTATGTATTTCAGTAGTCATAGATTCATGAAGATGTTTAATACTCAACAGATTTCAACAAAATGACCATTTCACACAGAGATGATGGTGTTTATCATTCACTGTTTCTACTAGTTCAACTCACTCTCGGTTCAGTTCATATCACGGTTTTAGAGTCACGGTCTCTGTACGATTCGGTATGTGCTGTGTTTAGGGAAAAACTACACTGTCAAATAAAAATAAAACATTAAAAGAAAATAAGAGCAAATAACTTCAAGCAACAGCACGACTAAAGACTAATCCTTATTAAAGTTACAAAAGTTATTCAGTGAAGAGCAGTGAGTGATTTTGTTTTCTTGTGTTGTTTGTTTAACATTAAACTGTGTATGTTCAGCTGCTTTGTCTGCGAGGAAACTCACAGTGTGTTGATATTGTTTTTGTGTGAATTTGTCCATTCCAGCACAAGACTTGTTAAGAGAACTCAATATCTGCACACACAGATCTTCTCACAGCGTCACTGTTTGTTGTTGTTAATTGCTGTTGTTGTAATGTGTTGAGAAGCAGCGCTGGGTATCGAGTTCAGTACTTTTTAGACAACGATCTTAACCTAAACCAGGATTAGGCCATAGTTCAATTAAGACATTTAAGTCATTTTTATTAATGTGCCTTAGAAATAAACATTACTTGTGTGCATCTTGAGACAAAACAAAGGCACTGATATATTTTACGATCAGTCTGTGCAAGTTTCTGTCAGTTAAAACAGCTCAGACTCACATTTTAGTGTCTGTGAAAGCGGTGGTGTGTGTGTTCAACTAGAAGCGACGACGCACAGATCGATCAGTGTGTGACATCCGTGAGAGTGATTCAGAAACATACGGAGCAGTCTGCTCTCACTCACGGTACTGTAATAAACCGATCGGTCTGTGTGGCGCTGCATCACGTCAAACACACTTACTAGTTCACAGCAGTTTCACTCAGATGTGACTCACATGTGAATCTGTAGTGTGAAGATCCAAACCCCTTTAAATGCAAGTGTATCACCTGTTTATAATAACAACACTAAGAGTTATTGTTTGTGTTACTGATTTGTTCTATTTTGTAAGTGCCACTGTAGATGTTATTTGGACCAGTTATGTTCAACTATGGAGCCTGTAAATAAGGCAGATAAAGGCTTGAGCAAAGAAAATATTCAATGTGGATTTTCTTACAATACAATACAAAACTTACTTCTTACTTCAATTCAATTCAATTCAATTCAAATTTATTTGTATAGCGCTTTTCACGATACATATCGTTGCAAAGCAGCTTTACACCAAATTGACATTTTTAC
>JAHKKF010531895.1:6079-16833 GCA_019740295.1 Labeo calbasu | reverse complement strand
TTTTTTCTTGTGTCATGTGGCACGCAGCTTGTGTCTTTCACTGGCTGCATGCTTTCTTGTTTGTCATGTTTTGTGTGAACACGCTGCTTATGAGTGTTCTCATCAGCTGCGTGTTTGTGTCCTATTTAGCACATGGCGAGTGATTTTTGTTTTGCTGGCCATGTGCTCACACAAAACACAAACACAAGCACATGGCCAGCAAAACAAAAATCACTAGCCATGTGCTAAACAGGACTCGAACAAGCAGCTAATGAGAACACTCATAAGCCATGTGCTCTCATGTCTATTGTCTAAACCCCACCCACCTTGTTTCCTGATTATTGGTTGATTTGCCCCACCTGTGTGCCCCTCGTTACCCTCCTCATTTGCTCCCTACTTATTCTCCTTGGCTGTTTCTCAATTCCAAGAATGCAGAGAACGGACTTGTGTTCTCGTGGAGCCTGGTCTTGTCAGGTTTCTTTGACAGAACGAACTCGGAAGGACGCGAGAACTCAACATGTTTTTGTGAGAATTGAGATGCGCTGTGTTCTTGCTGCTCAACGGACAGTCCCAGCAGGTTAAAAGAAGCACGCAATGCACAATAACATTGCAAACAAATGCCATAACGATTTTTTAAATTATTATTATAGTTTTATTATAGACAATAGATTCATATTTTATAACTTTTTACCGCATGTATATGTGAAAATGATTAGGCTATGTATATTCTTACATATTCTTTTTGATATGCCAATAAAATATGCTTTCTCATCTCATTATTAAAATTATGCAAAACAAAACGACAAATGTTTATATATATGTTATATATACTGTAGTTGAGGAAAATATGCAATTGTCCTGTTGCAAGTATGTCCTTTACTATAATACACTTGTATTGTATTTGTTTTATTAAAGACCTGCAGTCCCGTGGTAACCGGCGCAAAAAGAGAGCGGCGTGGGACAGACGGGCTAGTGTGGGCAGGTAGAGACTCATGTGTGTGCGGGTTGCAGGAGAATAAAATGATTAATGGGACTCCCACAAAATGCATTGAGCAATGTTGATTTCTGGAATGCAATGGCCAATTAGAGGTGTAATTAAGCATCCACTCACCGCTCAGAATGCCGGAGTTTCTGTGCAGTGCTGAAATTTGCGAGCTGCCGACATTACGAAAGATTTATTATGCATATATTCACTGTGTTATTATAACACATTATGCAGTAAACTGAGTTGCAACTTTTTAAATGGAGCGCTCTTTGCTCACCTTCTGCCATGCCAAACCATGCAAGCAGCAGCCTTTGCTTTTAGTTAAAATTAACAGTTGTTTGTGAATGTTGATGCTTTAATAACACATATTTTATCTGGAGAGTTTATACTTGGATGTTGTGGCTAGGCGAAATAAAACTTATTATTTTAGGTGAATTTCACAGATGTATAGGAAAAAAGTAATGTAACTAGTTACTTTTGAAATAAAGTAATCAGAAAAGTAACAATTACTTTTAAAATGAGTAATCAGTAATTTAATTACTTTTCTAGAGTAACCGGCCCAACACTGTAGGCAATAGTGACTGAATTTTACCTTACTTGCTGGTCTTAATACCCGAAGAAGGTAAACACTCTTCGGTCTTCACACGAGGACGGCGGTATACTAACTTTTTTATACCCGTTTGACAAAACTGAAACTGAATTCAGCTGGACACACTTTACTGTTTATCACAACAAAGGGCCAAGCAAGCACATAACACTGACAAGGTTTTCGATAGAGCACGACACCAAACGTGACTTGCACGCCTCAACACAGTAAACAAAACAAGTGTTTCCTAGCAATGACAACTGCACTAAACACTAATGAGAAAAGAAATAAATACATTTACAAGCTGCTTTTAACTTCTGCTTATTGACTGCTTCTCTCAAAGTGTATTTCTTTACATTGTCTTTTGCTATCGCTTAAACACACTTTACAGTTTATCACAACAAAGGCCCAAGCAAGCACACGACACTGACAAGATACGCAACGTGACTTCAGCACGCCTCAACACAGTAAACAAAACAAGCAATTACTATGCGCTGCTCTTAGGGCAGGAGTACTCAACAGGTTCATATAACTGTTATTTTTAGTTTACTACACACTGCTGTCAGGGCAGGAGTACTCAATATTCATATTACTGTTATTTTTAGTTCACTATGCGCTGCTCTCAGGGCAGGAGTACACACTATTCATATCATTGTTATTTTTAGTGTATTATGCGCATCTCACAGGGGTGTAGTACTGAATAGGTTCATATTACTGTTATTTTTAGTGTACTGTGTGCTGCTCTCAAGTCAAGTCAAGTCACCATTATTTATATATCTCTTTCTACAATACAGATTGTGTCAAAGCAGCTTTACAGTATTAAACAGGGAAATAGTGTGCTGAAGGAATCAAAACTCCATCATTCTCCTCTGGCTAGATGAAACCAGCAGTTTAATTCCAGGCTGTAAGAGAGTCAGATTGTGCAGAGGACTCATCTGGTTTCTGTGGTCTTGTCCCAATGGCCGTCTAGGTGACAAGGTGTTCGCTGGGATCTGTTTCTGGGGCTCATCTAGTTGGCATGGTCTCCGCTGACATTCAGGGCTGTAGAGGTCGTCTCTAGGTGCTGATCCACCATTTGGGCTGGATACGGACTGGATCCGGGTGACTGCAGTGACCATCTGATCTAGATACAGACTGGATCTGGGTGGCTACAGTGATCTCAGAATAAGAATGAAACAGACTAATATTAGCATAGATGCCATTCTTCTTACAATGTAAAAAGTACAGCAGGTCTTATGGGAAATGTTCCCAGGTCTAATTATTGCAGCCTAACAATCCTTAGGATTTAACATATTTGAATAATAGAAATGTGATAGTGTGTAAGCCAGGTTAACGAGATGGGTTTTAAATCTAGATTTAAACTAACAGAGTGTGTCAACACTGTTAGTTAGATTGTTCCAGGGTTTGGACGATAAATAGGAAAAGGATCTGCCACCTGCGGTGATATTTTAGGCAGTGATAATTCTCATTTAGTTTTAGTCATAGTCTTTTGACTAAAATGCCATTTAGTTTTAGTCATATTTTAGTCTAAATCTACAGTCAATTTAGTTGGCTAAAATCTGATGGGTTTGGTTATAGTTCAATGCATTTATCAAGTATTTCTCTAAAATTTCCAAACTTGCTATTTGACATTAAGGTTTTATCATGATATATACTTATTTAACCCTCTGGGGTCTGAAGGTGTTTTGGCACCCTGGAGAAGTTTTGACATGCCCTGACATTTGTGCTTTTTTCAGTATCTTAAAAACATATTAATGGCTAAAGTCTGATTGCATTGTAATCAGCACAAAATGGGCTACAATAATATGCAAGCAAAATTAATGTAAATGTTTCTGTTTTTTGAGAAAACAACATTTATGCGTGGTTAGTGAAAACTAAAATTAAGTCACTGAAATAAGGCCATGAAGCACATTCAGAACATTTGTTCACAAGACTTTTGAGAACTGGGTGTGGTAGGGTAGAGTTTTTTTTTCTACAAGATGATGTGAAAATCATCTCATTCAGTCGTTTACAGAAAACAGTATATTTATTTAAATTTTCTAAGGCATAATTTGTGATCGAAAGGGAATATGCGAGGGAGTGACAACAGCCATGAATATTTAGTGATTCACACCTGAGAGACAAAAGGCCCTCCTCTAATGGCCCATCAGTGAGACTGTGATTGTCAGGTAGAACAATGCGAGATGATTCAAAGAATGGAGTTAGATTAGAATAGTATAATAATATTAGAATACAGTATAATCAAAACATACATAATGAAGGTCAAAAGCACATTATTGACTACACTGATGTTACATTTACAGAGACGTGAACAGACTTTGTGTCATTCCTGAAAACTGTTTTCTGAATTCTGTTCAACAAGTGAAACAAGTAAATTATACCTGATATTTAAGTGATTGCTGTTTCTTTCCATGGATTCAAGAAACAAAACTCATCATCAGTTGTCCAGGAACTTGTTTTACCATAGAATATCAGTGTAGTTGAATATCTGATGTTGGCGCTGCACTCTTTACATATACAGTATGCTTTGTATGTATTATACAACACAAAACCATTTTATGTCTGGGAAACTAATTTATTATTGTTAAGCACATCGTAAACATCTATTCGTGAACAGAGTATATGACACGTTTTGTCTAAACAATCTTAGACTCTATCATTTAGTGTTACAGTGTTACAACAAAAACATCCTGGCGTCATGAAACATTTTGATGCAATGAAATGAAACATATAACGTTTCACTTGATTGCACATGTACACTGTTACACATTTCTGTAATTTCTACAGTTACTAACTGTATATCAGCCAGTATAATATTGCAAATTACCTTTGCAGTAAGTAACTTTAATAACCATTGCATCATGGGAATTTTCTGTGACGTCAGACCCCACATAAGAGACTTACTGTATTTTTTAAAATTGCTGTATACTACTGTATTTGCTGTAATGGTCTCACTGGCAGTGTTCTATTGAGGTCATTTTATTTTCCTTATTTATTATATTTGGATTGACACGATTTGCCCTACACCGTGTCTACAACGCCACAACAGTTTGAGAAAGACTACACTGGATGTGTTGCATCGCTTGTAATGACTGGAAAATCCATTTGTCCTTCATTTCAGTACATCTGTAAGTCAGAAATATACCGGGACATTACTTTACTGTCCGCATCCACTGTAGATAGTATATATCAGGGGTGGCAAACTCCGGTCCTAGAGAGCCGTAGCCCTGCAGAGTTCAGCTCCAACCCTAATTAAAACTCACCTGCCTGTAGCTTTCTAGTAACCCTTCAGACCTTGATTAGCTTGTTCAGGTGCATTTGTTTAGGGTTGAAGCAAAACTCTGCAGGGCTGCGGCTCTCCAGGACCGACGTTCGCCACCCCTGCTATATACAATGGGTTCTATATTGTAATTTTTTAGAGTCGCACTGCACTGTGCCACTTGTGTCCGAGGAAGACGCTGAAGCAGCAGGGCAGCGCCGTGGCATTTGCCCGGGGATGAACCCATGAGAGTGGAAGAGTTCCGGAGAACATCTACGCTGTGTGTCGAAACTTACGAGAGATTAAGACCAGCAAGTAAGGTAAAAATATATGTACATTTGTCTGAGTGTTTGTGAAATTTTTGCATATCAGTTTAACCTAGTAATATTTACCCGTCAACATGGCGGTTACAAACTTTACTATGGTAAACTGCGCTGTCATTTCAAACAGCTTTTGTCAGCTTATTGAATGAAGTTACCGAATTAAAATTATTTTTAACGATCAATGCTTGTCTTATATTAACATTAGGTTAACTAATGTGAAATTTTGTTCAGGTCTTGTTAGTAGTTAATGTTGGCCAGTAGCCTACTGAGAAAATAAAATCGTATGTTAGCTAGGTTACACAAATTATATGGCTAACTGTTAGCTGCCTTTCTAGTTTTAGAATTAGTTTGTTAAAATTTAATGATATTTAAGATTTACTGCATTTTTTTGTTTGTGTTTTAAAGGCAACTGCAATGAAGCATCAAGAAAGACATGAGCATGCCAACCACCCCGAGACTGATAGTTCATGGTAAGAGAACAACTATGGTTTTGAAAAGTTTGTGTATTCTATGTGGGGCTTTCCTTTTAAAAGTGTGCCATTTCTACTAACAAAGTGGATGGTGAGCAAAGGTGGTGGCCAAGTTTTGGAGCAGCACCTGGGTTTTGCAGATGGCTATGTATTCTTTGGCTGCATTTCTTTTTCCCCATTATGTTTCTGTTGCCTATAGATTCTTTGTGAGGATAAATCCAGAGGATACAACATAATGCACCGCAAAACGTCCTAAGACAGGAGAAATGGAGAAGATGCACTGTTCTAGCAGTGGAAGATTGTATTTTTATGTTTTAAATAAAGAATTTGATATTTTGTAATTATTGTGTCTGTTTTAAGTGAATGCCAGTAGTACCTATGTAGAATAAAAATAAAATAAATTAATTCAATATAATTAATAATATATATATATATATATAATCTACTGAAATCTATATTAAAATGAATGAATTACAGTAGTATACTGATGAATTTGACTTTTTTTCTATAGTATTTTAGATTCGTAGGTATTATCAAATGGGCAGAGTTTTCAGAACACAGCAGATGTGAAGGACTATACTGCGATATGAGCTCACTCAAGTACTCAGGAGCTAAACCACTAAGGGCTTTGTAAGTAATTAGCAAGATTTTAAAATGTATACATTGTTCAATAGGGAACCAGTGCAGTGTTGACAGAACTGGGCTAATATAGTCATACTTTCTGATTCTAGTAAGAATTCTAGCTGCAAACTGCCATTCAAACAGATAGGCAGACATAATTGTGCATTTTTTAATTTAACAACTGTTCCAAACCAATTTGGCAACAAAAACAAACATAATAACAAATGACAAAAGGTGTTGAGAGTGTGTGTATTATACTTAATCACCATAATGGTAACAGACTTCAGCCACCTTTGTACCATATGAAAGAATAAAGCCAAACTGGTTTGTAATAAGTGAAAAAGTTACAGTGGGGGGTGCTGATTTTGTATGTTTGTTTGGCACTGACAAAGAAATTATCAGTCTATAATTTTATGGTAGGTTTATTTTAACAGTGACAGACAGAATAACAACAAATCACATTTCAAAAAAGTTATAAATTGATTTGCATTTTAATGAGTGAAATAAGTATTTTATCCCCTATCAATCAGCAAGATTTCTGGCCCCCAGGTGTCTTTTATACAGGTACCAAGCTGAGATTAGGAGCACTCTCTTAAAGGGAGTGCTCCTAATCTGAGTTTGTTACCTGTATAAAAGACACCTGTCCACAGAAGCAATCAGTCAATCAGATTCCAAACTATCCACCATGGCCAAGACCAAGAGCCGACTAAAGATGTCAGGGACAAGATTGTAGACCTACACAAGGCTGGAATGGGCTACAAGACCATCGCCAAGCAGCTTGGTGAGAAGGTGACAACAGTTGGTGTGATTATTTGCAAATGGAAGAAACATAAAATAACTGTCAGTCTCCCTCTGTCTGGGGCTCCATGCAAGATCTCACCTTGTGAGGTTTCAATGATCATGAGAACAGTGAGGAATCAGCCCAGAACTACACGGGAGGATCTCGTCAATTATCTCAAGGCAGCTGGCAGCACACTACGCTGTGAAGGACTGAAATCCTGCAGCACCTGCAAGGTCCCCCGCTCAAGAAAGCACATGTACAAGCCAATGCCAATGAACATCTGAATGATTCAGAGGAGAACTGGGTGAAAGTGTGTGATAGATGAGACCAAAATCGAGCTGTTTGGCATCAACTCAACACGCTGTGTTTGGAGGAGGAGGAATGCTGCATATGACCCCAATAACACCATCTCCATCGTCAAACATGGAGGTGGAAACATTATGCTTTGGGGCTTTTTTTCTGCTAAAGGTACAGAACAACTGCACCGCATCAAAGGGACGATGGACAGGGCCATGTACCATCAAATCTTGGGTGAGAACCTCCTTCCCTCATTGAAAATGGGTCGTGGATGGGTATTCCATTATGACAATGACCCAAAACACACAGTCAAGGCAACAAAGGAGTGGCTCAAGAAGAAGCACATTAAGGTCCTTGAGTGGCCTAGCCAGTCTCCAGACCTTAATCCCATAGAAAATCTATGGAGGGAGCGGAAGTTCAAGTTGCCAAAACTCCTCGAAACCTTAATGACTTGGAGAGAATCTGCAAAGAGGAGTGGGACAAAATCCCTCCAGCAAGGGTTTTGCCACCAAGTACTAAGTCACGTTTTGTGAAGGGGTCAAATACTTATTTCACTCATTAAAATGCAAATCAATTTATATATTTTTTTAAAAATGCATTTTTCTGGATTTTTTTTTTTTTTATTATTCTGTTTCTCACTATTCAAATAAACCTACCATTAAAATGATACACTGATCATTTATTTGTCAGTGGGCAAAACATACAAAATCAGCAGGGGATCAAATAATTTTTTCTGAGTTGTTTAATCATCATCTGTTGAGATATTGATTTCATCTATGGCTGTGTGGCTATAAGTCAGTTATAGTTGTAGTTGTTGTGTTTCCGCTTCATTTTTTCTGTTCTTACTGTGTTAGTGATTCTGCTTGTTATCCATAGGTGTCATCACTAATGCTCAGTCATCACTTTTACAGTGAATCTAATTTATTTCACTGAACACTGCTTCCCTGTTACTTTTACTCTCTGAAGATCAGGACCATATAAAAACTGAGTAGTGTTTGTTTAACACTGGGGATGTTTTGTTACCACTTAATATGTTACAAATCTTGTTTTAATTTTTGAAGCTAATCTCCATGTTTTCTTTTATTTGGATGTGGCCCTTTAAGAATCTCAAATTTCAGTAAGGAGTCATACCATGTGACCATTAATCAGGAAGTAAGCAGACATGGCACAGACAGCAGCATGTTCATTGTATCTGAAGCTAATACTGTGATATTTGCATACATCTTGTGCCTGTTGTAGCATCTTGGGTATGTATTGATTGTTTTTAATAAACTGATTGATGATTGCAGATCATTATTTGGGGACAGTGTTATATTACATTATGCTAATTGTTATAAGTCTGTTATTTTCCATCTACCACACTATTGTTGATGACAATTTCATTATGGTAATGTTGTATTGTTTCTAGACCATATTAATACAGTACCTGATGTTAGGGAAGAGATGTTAGGGAGTCCTGATGTTAGGTAAGAGTTTACCTGGCTGTCAAGTTATATACAGTACATTTACTGAGCACAGCACAGGGGATTTTAATATGTAAACATGTAACCAGCAAGATGTGTTTTTTCTTCATTAAATAACATAAAATAAATTAATTAATTTGGAAAATTGTCTTGGTGTTTAAAAACACACACTCATAAATGTGATATGCAAATTATTGTGTTCTTGCTGGGATCATACCAGCACCCAAAAGACAACAAATGCTGGTCCAACCAGCACACCAGCATCCCAAGCTGTTCCCAGCATGCTAGACCAGCAAACCAACATCCCATGCTGGGAGAAACCAGCATCTAATGCTGGGATCCATCAGCCAACCTCCAGTGCTGGGATTCAGCAATCAGCATCCAAAGCTGGGGACCAGCAACCAGCATCCTGTGCTAGGATCCAGCAAACCAGCAAAAGGCATCTAATGCTGGGATCCAGCAAGCCAGCAACCAGCATTCCATGCTGGGATCTAGCAAACCAGTATCCAACATTCAATGCTGGGGACCAGGAAACCGGCCGCCAACATCCATGTTGGCCCCAGCATGCAAAACATACATTATGCTGGTGACCAGCAATGCTGGATTTTTCAGCAGGGCCCACATACCTTACCAATGGCTCCGACCATCTGCCCTACCCCAAGTCCTCCTCCCTACTCCTCAGCCGAGAACCACCGGCCGCTCCCAAGTCAAGCCCGCCGGCCGCTGCTCACTCCATCATCATCCGCTGCGATCTTCCCATGTGTGATTTTCCCTTGATTGAGCTGATTAATCTCATCCTTTATTTAAACGGTTCTGATTTTTAAATAGAAGAAATAAAGGTAAATTCAAAGACTCGCCGTCCAGCCCCCTCTGGAACACGCAGCCCCCTCTCCCCAGCTCACCCCATGCCAGGAACCACCACATACCTCAACAACGGCTCCGACCACCTTCTGTTCCTGAGTCTGGCCCAGAGATTATTTCTGTTCGTGATTCTGGGAGTGGAGAGGGCCACAGATCCTGAGTTTAGCCCAGAGAGGGCTTCTGTTTCTCCGTCCAGCCCAGAGAGGGCTCCTATTCTCAAGTCAAGTCAAGAGAGAGACTCTGTTCCCAAGTACAGTTCAGACAGGACTGCTGTTCCTATGTCTGGCCCAGAGAGGGCCACAGATCTTGAGTTTAGCCCAGAGAGTGCTTCTGTTTCTCCTATTCTCAAGTCAAGTCAAGTCAAGAGACAGACTCTGTTCCCAAATACAGCCCAGAGAGGGCTGCTGTTCCTACGTCTGGCCCAGAGAGGGCTTTTGTTTCCAAATCCAGACCAGAGAAGGCTCTAGTTCCCAAGTCGAGCCCAAAAAGGGCTCCTGATCCCAAATCCAGCTCAGAGAGGGCTCCTTTTCCCAAATCTGGCCCATAGAGGGCTCCTGTTCCCACATCCAGTCTAGAGAAAGGAGGTGCTATAGGGCTCCGGCCATAGTGGCTGGGCTGAGGGTCGAGGCTAAGGCCACGGAGGCCATTCCACCTCCGCCACAGCTCCCTAGACTGCCTGCTCCACCATGGCTTCCCGAGCTCCCTGCGCCGCCATGGCTCCATGGACTACCTGTTCCGCCATGACCCCCTGAGCTCCTTGATTCGCCATAGCTCCCCAAGTTGCCTGCTCTGCCATAGTGCCTGGATGCAGTACCGCCCTGGAGGCGCCCTGTCCTGTACAAGCCTGTCCTGTGGGACCTCCAAGGCACCCATCCTCCTACTCCTCAATGTTATGTGGCACGAGGACATGCTTTCCAAAGGGGGGGCTAATGTCTCGCCCATGGACTATTCTGTGTGTTTTGTTTTGATTCCCACGTGTCCCATGTGCTCACCTTGTCCTAGTTAACTTTGCTACTTAAGCCCTGTGTTTCCCAGTGTCTAGCATCTGGCATCTATCATCATATCCATTTGTTCCACATTTGTATACCTATTTTGTTTATTACTCCTGCGTCTCCTCATTTCCTCCTTC